>CAODLS012872648.1:0-11529 GCA_948243855.1 Flueggea neowawraea
TTGTTAACTAACAAGTTTCCTGAGTTCATTTTCTTTTGATAGTGGTCTTTCTTTCTTCGTGTGGTAGTCCTCGAATAGTGTCATATGTTCTCCCTTTGTGTATTTCTGGGCATGGATGACCATGATGAACTAGTAGCGGACTGTGAGCGACTGACCATTAATGTAGATGACGAGGTGGAGGGATTGGAGTTTGGAGATGATATGGTGGAATCAGAGGAGCAAGGCTTGCAGTTGAATCATGATTTATGATTGGTTGGTAGGTAGCTTCCTGACATACAAACCGCTAAAGCCTCACTTTGTGATAGACACACTTTCAACTTTGTGGAGACCAATGAAATCAAAGACATAGCACCGAACCGATTCATCTTCCAATTTTTCCATGAACTGGATATGAAGCGTGTGGTTGAAGGTACACCCTAGACTTTTAGAACGAGATGAGGATCCTCTAAGTGTCAATTTGAACCATTCTTTGTTCTGGGTACAAATACATGAAATGCCGGCGGGATTTGCTTTGGAAAGAATTTGCAGGGACATTGGCAACTCTTTAGGTGAGTACATAAATTCTGACCCGAAGAATTTTGAAAGTGGTTGGCAAAGATTCCTGCGTGTTCGTGTAAGAATGAATGTTCGAAAGGCGTTGATAAGGAAGACCAAGATTCGAAAAACTGGTGGTGAGTGGCATTGGGTAAGTTTTAAGTATGAAAGAATCCCAAGCTTCTGTTACATATGTGGACTTATCGGGCATGGCGAGAAGTTCTGTTCACTGCTATACGAGAATCCCGATATTGAGCGAAAGTATGATTCAAGCTTGAGGGCAGAGAATAGCGGAGGATCGGTGTTGTTGGGTAATTGATTCTTGAGGAACATCAAAGGGGAGACGCTTCAGGTGACCAAGCAGGAGGAAGTTAGTGGCGGGAAGAATGAGGATGACGTGGCAGAAAAGTTGGTAGAAGAATAGAAATGTGAGGGGCAGATCTTGAAAAGTCGTATCAGGAGCTGTATCGAGCCAACTTGCATTAATGAAGCGTGCATAGGTAAGGAAAAAAAGAATAATGATGAAGGACCTATGGAAACGGAGGCAGACCGAACTTTGGAAGAAGCAAAGTATGATATGGAGGAAAATTGGCTTGTTGTCAGTGAGGTTAAAAGGCGGAGAGAGTGGAGGGTTCCAATGAGGCTCAAAATGATGATGCTGGTCGATCTAAGGGGGCGGTTAGGGGTAAAAAAGAAAGAATTGAGGATAAACTGTCAGAACGGGTCGAGACAAAAAAAGGACCAAGGCGGGTGCTGGTGGTGTAGACCAGGCCCGCCGAACAAAATGATTCTTTTTCTCTGGAACTGTCATGGGCTGGGCAACTCACGAACAATTCAAGTTTTATTGGAGTTGGTCTAATCTAAAAAGCCCAATTGTATTTTCTTATTTGAGACAGGTATCTGAGATTGAGTGGTTTAGGCGAAAGTTGGGCTGGGAAAATGCTATTTGGGTTGAGCCTGTTGGTAGAGGATGAGGTTTGGCCTTGCTATGGAGGTCTGAGATGAATGTATGTGTGGGAAGCTACTCGACCAATTACATGGATGTCTGTATCGTAGAAGGGGGCGTCAATGGAGATTTACTGGCTTTTATGTGCATCCTGAGCGGTCTAGAAGATGTGCCTCATAGGAGCTCCTTTGTAATCTAGCTTCAAGATCGAATATTCCTTAGGTTTGTGACGGGGATTTCAATGACTTGTTGTTTCAATCGAAAAAGAAGGGAGGTGCACCGCATCTAAACTGGTGTCTTAAGAGGTTTAGGGAAACGCTCCGACGATGTAGACTTGAGGATCTTGATATGGAGGGATATAAGTTTACTTGGGAAAGAGGAAAGGGTTGAGAAGGATGGGTGGAAGAGAGGTTGGACAAAGTTCTTGCAAATAAGGGTTGGAAAGAACTGTTTAAGGAAGCTAGGGTCTTAAATTTGGAAGGGCCATCTTCAGATCATTATGTTCTGTTACTAGATATTATGTCGAGAAGGGACTATGGAAGGCCAAAGTAGTTTAAATTTGAGAATGCTTGGACACTGGAGAGGGGGAATGTAGAAGTTGCAAAGTGTGTGTGGGAGGGTGCGACAGGGATGGATATGTTGCAAAAACTCTGGGGCTGTGCTGAAGAGGTTGGGAAGTGGGGAAGGTGAGTGTCAGTTGGTTTCAATTGTCGCATCAATGCTTTGAAAAAGGAGATGGCGAGTCTAAGAGGAGCAAGGCAGGGTGTAAGGGCTGAGGAGTATAGGAAAGTAAGAAAGGATTTCTTTGGGGTCCTTAAGCAAAGAGAGGTTTATTGGAGGCAACGCGCAAAAGTGTATTGGTTGAAAGATGGGGATAGAAACTCCATATTTTTTCATGCGATGGCATCTCTGAAGAGAAGACATAATCATTTTGAATTTCTCTATGATGAACAAGGCGTCAGAAGAGAGTGGGGTAAGGGTCTCGAAAGTGTGATTACTAATTATTTTGTCTGCAGGTTGCTTTGCTGACCCTGTTTTGGAGTGTGTTGATTGATGTTTATCTGAAGACCAACGAAGGTGGTTGGAAGTGCCTGTCATTAAAGATGAAGTCCGGGATGTCGTGTTCTGTATGAATCCTGACAAAGCTCAGGGCTTGATGGACTTAACCCTTTTTTTCTTTCAGAAATACTGGAGCTTTATTGGCGATGATGTTGCGAACTGTTGTTTGGGAATTATTGAAAAGGGCGAAATCCTGACTGCCTTAGGTGAGACTGTTATTGTTTTGATTCCTAAATTTCAGCATGTGACGACGACGACGGAGTTTAGACCTATATCTCTCTGTAAGGTTATCTATAAAATAACTGCTAAGATGTTGGCAAATAGAATTAAGCCGGTTTTAAACTCCATTGTGTCAGAATCCCAGAGTGCTTTTGTTCCGAGTAGACTTTATCTCTGATAATGTGTTAATTGCATTTGAGGCACAACACTATTTGAAAAACAAGACGAGGGGTAAGAAGGGATTTTCCTCATTCGAGATTGATATGAATAAAGCCTATGATAGAATTGAGTGGAGCTTTCTTGAACAGATGCTTGCTAAAATGGGTTTTAATGACAGATGGATTAGGCTGTTAATGAACTGTGTTAAATCAATTAAATTTTGGGTAAATTCGGACAAAGGTTTGTTGGGGCCTATAGTTCCGACTAAGGGACTCAGACAAGAAGATCCCCTTTCGCCTTATCTATTCATCCTCTGTGTGGAAGGGCTATCTACTTTGATTAGGAAGCATGAGAGGCTTGGCAATCTCCATGGATGTAGAGTTGCGAGGTATGCCCATGCTATAACTCACTTGTTTTTTGTAGATGACAAATGCTTCTTTTATGCAAACCGAAGAGAAGCTGAGGTTATTCAGAACATTCTATGTACCTATAAAAGGCGTCGGGACAATTTATAAACAAGAGTAAATTGTACATTAAATATAGCTGTAATTGCCCATTGTCTTTGAGGAGGGAATTGGCGGATGCTCTTGGATTTAGAGAATCAAAGTCATTTGATAAATATTTGGCCTTCCTGCCGAAGTGGGGAGGAACAAACGAGAGGTCTTTTCATTTGTCAAAGAGTGGATTTGGAAAGTTGTAAATGGGTGGAATTCCAAGTGTCTTTCTAAAGCTGGGAAGGAAGTGCTTATAAGAAGTATAGGATTGGCCATTCCTAAATATGTTCTGGGGGTTTTCTTGTTGCCAACAGGTTTGTGTTTAGAGATTGAGAAAACTCTAAACAGTTTTTGGTGGAGCAATGGTGCGGGATCAGGGATTAAGTGGATGTCTTGGGAGAGGTTGTGTGTTTCAAAGGTTCACGGTGGATATGGATTTAGAAGATTAAAGGAGTTGAATTTAGCATTTATCGGGAAGATTGCATGGAGGCTTGTTACTGAACCAAATTCTCTTGTGGCCAGAATTTTTAAAGGTTAGGTCTTATCCACATTCTGATTTTTTTTCAAGCATGCTTAGGATATAAACCTAGTTATACCTGGAGGAGCATAATGGAGACTCAGGATTTGATTCGAAGAGGATATCGATGGAGGGTGGGGAATGGCGAGACTATTGTGGTTGGTAGGGATGCGTGGTTGGTTGGCAATGACTAGTCGTACGTCACCTCTAATATCCCTGATAAAGTTAAGTTGACTTATGTCTCTGAGTTTATCTGTAATGGTAGATGGGATGTCAAGAAGATCAGAGAGGTATTCAATGACAGAGATTGCCAACAAATTTTAAAAATTCCACTGAGATTGAACCCAACTGGTGATAGGATTATTTGGGGGTTGGAAGGAAGAGGTGTTTATTCAGTGAATTCAGCCTATCGGAGCTTAATTGGAGACTCTAACGTAGTTGATGCTGAGGACTTGAGACTGCGAAAATGCCTATGGAAGCTGCATATTCCAGGTAATATTAAAAATTTTATGTGGTGTGTACATAGGAATGTCTTGCCTATAAAAGTACGATTGATGGAGAAATCTGTGGGGGTAAATATTACATGTGATTTGTGCAAATGTGAAGTTGAAACGATTGTTCATTGTTTAAGGGATTGCCCTTATGCCCGGTTGATTTGGTTACAATCTGGACTTGGAATTGTTAATTTCTCTGGCCAAGCTTTCTCGGATTGGTTCAAGGTCATAACTAGGAGTCTTTCTGCGATGTCGAGTGGTTCTGCTGGCTTTGTTGGGGAATTGGAAGAACATAAATGAGGTGGTGTGGAGAAACAAGCTAAAAAACCACAATGTTGTTGTAAGGATTTGTCGAATGAAAAAAGCCGAATGGTGGAAGGCTAGGTGTGGCGTTGATCCTTTGATTTCTACGTCAGGTAGGAAGGACTTCGTAGAATTAGTCCAATGGAAACCTCCGGATTATGGCTGGTTAAAGTTGAACACAGATATGGCGTGTTAAGGATCAAAATCTTGTTAGTATGTGTGGAGTGGTAAGGAATCACGAAGGGGTTGTGATTGATGTTTTCACCAAATGTCTGCCATTCATGGTGGAACCAAGCATAGCAGAAGCTTTGTGAATCAGAGAGGCACTGAGCTGGATCAAACGGCTTGAGGTGGAGAAGATTGTTATTGTCTCTGACTCCTTCCTTGCATTCTCCTTCCTTGCTGCAAATGCAATCAACAATGCTATGGAGGATGAATCATATTTTGGCATTATTACTGCTGATTGTAGGGGATTAGTTACCAGCTTGAATTCTGTGCTTGTTGAGTTTGCTCAGCGTTCTACAAATGAGCTTGCACATAGACTTGCCCGATTGGCTATTAGTTTGCCTGAATATTATGCTGGGGGGAGGAGGAGGTCCTTTTGAGTTTAGTCTATCATCGGCCTTGTACCTTGCTTATCATTTGAATGAGTAATGGAAATTTTATTCCTGCTTCAAAAAAAAAAACAAAAATCAAAATTTCTTTAGTCTAGAATATGCTTAATTAGTGATAATCACACATTTTTTAAATAACATTGGTGTACCAATGATATGTTATTCTGTAGCTGGGTGTCTCAAATTAAAATGTTTGCCAAAAATATTTAAAATACATATTCAAAATATTCAAATAGGCAACATATTGAACAAACAATTTATTCACAAAAAATTATGCTAAACATCCTGACAAAATATTTATTATCAAATTACATTTGGTTCCAAAAACAAATACTTAGTACAAAAATTTCACTTGTTTCAAACAAAAATTTATTTTAGAAAATATTCTTAAATCCGGAAAGAACATTTTCTAGAAAGTATACTTTGAAATCAATATCAAACGGTTATTATCGAAATCATAATAAATATTAAAACATAATATCTATTTCTAAAACCATCAAGGTTTTCACAACCAAGGTTTCACGTGAGTCAGATTTTAGGATTTTCTATCCTTTAATTATTTCAAATTACATGTCAAATCCAGACACATCAAAAACATATAATTTAGAAGACACAGTCTATATGTTTGAAACTGACATCCACTCACCTGGATGTTAAGCAAATAATTCAGAGCACAGTTTACCGGTAAATGACTGGTCTCTTCGGAAACCAAGTGAAATTGGAACAGACATATCACAAACAAATCAAACATGGTATTATGGATGTACTGAAATACGTGCAAATGCATATGCAAACTCAAACGCTCAAACAAACTCCAAAAATCCATTTTGGGCCCAAATGTAACATAATAATCAAATATTACACATCAATATAAAATTACACTTTAGTCTCCAAACTTTAAAAAATAACCAACTAGTCCCCAACATATTCCAAATTAAATACTAAGTCTATAGTACTTAATGATCACTAATTAATCCTAAAAACTCTAAAGATATCTAATTTAATCTTCTAAATATACAAAATATCATTTAGTCCCTAAATGCACAATATGTCTTTTGGTCCTCAAAGACAAATTACACAAATGGTTCAAATTTCGATTCAACCGATAGAAATTGAATCCAAACACCCACATTGGTTTTAATCAACTTCCTAAACATGAATCTACAATTGGATTCAACAAAATAACTCAAAAACCACCACTTTTCATTAAAATCTGAATTTCCATGCCCATTTCCTAACCAACATTCATTCTCTTCCAATCTTCAAAAACCAACACAAAATCATGCTTCCCTAGGTCTCATCTAACAAGAAATAACATCCATCAACCCCCATTTGGTCGAAATCAACATAAATCCAAAACCATAGCCCAAACCATCATCATCCTCATTCAAACACCAACCAACAAAATGCAACAATTAAATGAAAGAAAAACCAACCTAGAGTGATGATCTTACCTTAAGGAAATGATTGGGAGCAATGAGGGACAAAGAGAGAGAGATTCGGACGGGTTTTGGTTGTACAAATGGTGAAGAAGACGAAGCAAGACGAAGAGGAATCGAGGTTGAAATTTAAAGACATAACAGACCCAAAACGCACAGTTTCATTGAAGCATTAGGTCGAGAGACACGTGTTCGTGGGTGTGAAACAAGCGTTAAACTCGAATGACAACCAACCACCGTAGACGACATCCACCTACATGACGCATCATCAAACCAGTGCGCATTTCATGGGCTGCACTTCACCATTTTCTTCCTTCTCTTTCATTCCTTGACTCCAATTGAATTCCATCAAAAATCAATAACTCCAAAGACTCCAAATCATCATTGAACATCCAATAATCAATTGAATTCAATCGAAATGCTTTCGAAAGTTCTATATGATATGTGTTTCTTCTTTGTCTAAAGGAATAAAGTTGGGACATGGCATGGATTAGAACAAGCTTCAAAGACATCATTATCCAAGTATATCCAATTAGGAAATATTCATTCGTACAACTAGCACAATTCAAAAGCAGATAGAAAGAACCCTAGATTTGTTAATTAAACAATACAACAACCACTCTGTAGCACACAATTAGATCAGAAATCAATGTTAATGACCTAAGTTCTGAGCCTTAACGAATAATTAATAGTTGAAAAGTACATTTGGCTTCAGAGAAAGAGAAGGAAAAAATTGCAGTCTCAATTCTCAAAATCCAAATAGAGCTGGCATAAGTAAAATAGGAAAAGAAGCGGAGCTCACCGAGACCAGATCAGATGAGATTGGCAAGCTCGAGGAGATGGTTATTTCAAAAAGAGGAGACGCATCACAGAAGAGAAACGTGGAGGCAGCAGAGGAGCAGCGAAACAAAGAAATCCAACGGAGGAGATGCATTGTAGCCTAGAAGCGTGACGACGACAGAGGATCAACGACATCAAATGAGGAGCATGGGAAGGCATAATAGAGAGGGGCAAGAAAGAAATAGAGAGATAAAGAGAGAAATAAACGGAGGAGAGACAGAGGACAAATGGAACGAGAAAAAATGAAATACAGAGAAAAATAGAGGAAGAGTGATAGAAGATAGAGACCCGAGAAATAAATGGATTAAAAGAATACAGCTAAGACATCTGACGTCATGCAATAGTATAATATATTAACAGAAGCATATTATATATGAATCTTGGCATAACATGTAACATCAAATATTTTAGCATGTAGAGCAAAAAAGAATGTGAAAATATCATACAAGCCGTAATTTCCCTAAGATTATTCGCCCGATGAATATTCAATGTTAACGTTTTAACACTGAAATAATTCACCTCGACTCGTTTATATATTCAACCAAAGACTCAGTTCCACTTGTTTATATATTCAACCAAAGACTAATAAAGTTTTATAGAGTTGGACATTGAATTGCTCACAACTGGGTTGATTCATTTATACCTTCACCACTTGAGAAAATGATTGAGTTGTTCCAAGGTTATTACCAAGTAATTTAGTAAGACTTGGTTGCATGCTTAAATCCTCACTTTTCTCTTGTGTATAATGATTGCTGATTTTTGTAAATTATACTCATCTTTTGGTGGTTTTACATTGACGGGGCAATGCTTATGATGGTTGCTAACTTGATTTGATATGTTCGCTAATGAATACGAAAGCTCGAACATGATTGCTTGCTGGTTTTTGTAAATTATACTCATCTTTTGGTGATGTTACATTGACGAGTCAATACTTATGCTAGTTGTTTATTTAATCTGATATGTTCGCTAACTAACCCCTAATATCCTCCCACGTCAACCCTGTTGCAGGTTGGTCAAATCTAGAGGCCGAGGGAGACGTTGCTCACTTCTAAAAAGAAGTTGAAACGTTCACCATCCAAAACTCACGTTGGTCGTTGATGCATCACTGTCCAAAATGCCTACGGTCGTAGCTGCTGAAGAAGGCATGTCACTTATTTTTTTTTGTTTCTTTTTGCAATGAACTGGCGTGTTTGAGGATGTTGATGACAACCTAGCTATCAAGTTGTTTTTCTGAAAATTACTTTTTTAACTCTTTATTAAAATTATTAAATTAGTCCATGTAACATAAAGTAATTGATTATATTGGTTTGTTTGTCAATTCAACACATATAAACTACTAAAAAATTAATGTTTAAAGGGTTTGGAAAATTAACACAAATATCAAAAATTCATTTAAAATATACAAATTAACAAAAAATCCATTTTTCAAAAAAATCAAGTATTTACACTTTTTGTATACATATTGTCCACATTTGTACACCTAAAATATGTTGGACGCCGCCCCACCTCCTTCAAGTCCTGGCTCCGCCACTGTCTTTGTTGAACACGAGAGCTCAGACATGATGTAGCAGAGGTATTTTGGTTGTCATCACATGTATTTTTCTTTTTTGTGCAAAAAAATAAAAAAAAAAATCACACCTCTAGTTAACCACCATGCCTAATTTTATCTTTTCAGTGTTTTGATAAAAAAATTATTTTGTTTTTTCTATAAAAATAAGTAACATTGTTAACATTTAGACATTGTTTGAATGGCTAGCAGTATGATTTATTAATGTATAGTATAGTATGATGTTGTATGGTATAGTATTGTAATTATTGTTTACTGTGTTTGAGAAGATAGTATGATATAGTATGGTTAAATAACTATTTTTGTTTGGTTTTGTGGTTTGGTATGGTTGTAGAATTGATAAAATAACTAAAATACCCTTATTAGTTGTATAGTATGATGTTTTATGACATTTATTAGGGGCATTTTAGAAATATTAAATTTATAAATCACCATGAACCACGAGAAACCATCGTTTTGGTGGTTTACAAAATCTGTTAAAATTCATGATTTTTAAACCATGGAGAACCATACTATACTCCATACTATACTATACTATACCATGATTTGTGTAAATCAAAACAAACAAGAATTTAACTATACCATACTTTATAAAACTATGGAAAACCATCAAACAAACAAGACCTTAGGGACCGAGAGATGATTTCTGAAACGGTTGGAACCTTATAGAAGAGTATATCAAACCTGAGGAACCGTTGAATAATTAGCCCTTAATTTTTCAATCTGCTTCCTTCGAGGCTTCGACTGTGTGTAAATGGGTCGGCCACAACCACATAATCCTTTCAAAGCCTTAAAAATGAAGAAGCTCATCAAAGAAAACACAAAATCCCATCTTGTGTGGGAAAAGTTGGCGGAGACATTTAACTCGCTTCCCCTCCACATACCGAAAATATGAATTATCCACAACCACCACCACCTTGCTTGTACTACTCTTCCATGTATAATCTCTCTTTCTCTCGCTCATTACTCTCCTGAACACACCATCAACCACACCATGCTAATTAACTTCTCTTCCACTCCTCTCTCCCCTTCTTTTCATAGATTATCATATTCAAGGACACCCATTATAGAGTCCTTCTTAAGACCCAAAACCCACTTCTTAAAACCTCTTTCTTCCTCAAATTTCCACTCTTCTTCTTCTTCAAACCTCAATTTTCACATAAAGACTCAAACTTCCAGTAGTTACCCACTTGGAAAGAGGCTAAATTTCAGGTCATGGGCTTTTTCTGGGCTTGATTTAAGCAATTTTGAGTCTGTTTTGGAGGCAGCTGGTGTATTGACTGCTATAATTATTGTTCATGAAAGTGGTCATTTTCTTGCTGCTTATCTTCAAGGCATTCATGTAAGTAAATTTTCTGTTGGATTTGGTCCAATTTTAGCTAAATTCAATGCTAATAATGTAGAGTACTCAATTAGAGCTTTTCCTCTAGGTGGTTTTGTTGGGTTCCCTGATAATGACCCTGAGAGTGATATTCCTGTTGATGATGAGAACTTGCTTAAGAATAGGCCAATAGTTGATAGGGCTATAGTGATTTCAGCTGGTGTTGTTGCCAATATAATCTTTGCATATGCGATTATATTTGCTCAAGTGGTATCAGTTGGTTTGCCTGTCCAAGAGGCTTTTCCTGGAGTTCTTGTGCCTGAAGTTCGACCCTTTTCGGCTGCTTCCAGAGACGGGCTGATTCCTGGTGATGTAATTCTGTCTATAAATGGAACTGAATTACTCAAATCTGGGCCTAATGCGGTTTTCGAGGTCGTTAATATTATTAAGAGAAGTCCGAAAAGAAATGTGTTTCTTAATGTTGGGAGGGGCGGGCAGAAATTTGAAATTGGGGTCATTCCTGATGAGAGTTTTGATGGAACGGGTAAAATTGGAGTTCAGTTATCACCAAATGTTAAAATTACAAAAGTTGTGGCGAAGAATGTCTTGGAGGCAATAAATTTTGCTGGCAAAGAATTTTGGGGTCTTTCTTCAAATGTTTTGGATAGTTTGAAGCAAACCTTTTTGAACTTCTCTCAGTCAGCTAGTAAAGTTTCTGGTCCAGTAGCTATTATTGCGGTGGGTGCAGAAGTTGCGAGGTCTAATGTTGATGGGCTCTACCAATTTGCTGCCCTTCTGAATCTTAACCTTGCAGTGATAAACCTTCTCCCTTTACCTGCTTTAGATGGGGGCTCTTTAGCATTGATTCTCATAGAGGCTGCCCGGGGTGGAAGGAGGCTTCCTTTAGAGGTGGAACAGCGAATTATGTCATCGGGGATTATGCTTGTTTTACTTCTTGGAATGTTTCTTATAGTTCGAGATACCCTAAACCTTGAATTCATCAAAGATATGTTGTGATCACTT
>CAODLS012872664.1:0-12730 GCA_948243855.1 Flueggea neowawraea
ACCTTTCAAATCTAATACAATCTTATTAAATTTATCAAGATGTTCGTTTACCTGCATGCCTTCTGACATCCTCAAGGTATCCTTTTATTCTCTCTTTTAATTTCTTTGAATTTGACAACAAGCTCTACTGACCAATAAAAAGATAACACTAATTACTACATGGAAGGGTAAAAGAAAGAAATTTATATCTCATTTTATACTCTTCTTAAACCACCTACAAAAACAAAGATCGCACTCAAAATGGCACGAAGGGAGTTAATAGTTTTTTTTTTAAAAAAAAATGTGCCACTTTCTCATTTTTTCACAATTCAAAAAACTACTATATATTATGAGTGTTTTTTTGAAGTATACCGTAATCTACCTGTATAATTTACCCTTTTAACTCAAACAAACACTATAACTATCTGATTTCTGCTAAATTCTACACTTTCAAACAAATTATAAAGCAAATTAAACAAAAATTATGATCACCACATTAATTAAGCCAATCTTGACATACAAACAAATTAATGTGGCAAGGACAAAGTAGAGACCCATTGCTTAATTATAAGCTTATAAATATGGGAATGACAATAACTTTGTACTCATCCATACACAAAGTGGTCCTTCTATGCTATGCAACAACTGAATTATTAGGGTTAAATGATTATACAGTCACTAAATTATCAAGAAATGTTCAGTAAAGTTACTAAAGTGATTTTTTATTCAAGAAGGTCACTGAACTGATTTTTTTTAGTTCAGTAAAGTCATTCAAACTGTATGACTCAGCTTTCACCACTATATGTGCATTCAATCGTGCCACGTTAGAAATTCAAAAAACACTAATGACATGTGACAATACAAAAATTCAAAAAATAATTGTCTCAGTCCACTAATAAAGCGTTAAATTTCTGTTTATTAATGAAACAATTGTCTCAATCCACTAATACAATTATACCATGTTCAATTTTTTTCTTAAATTTTTGTCTTACCACGTATCATTAGTGGAAAAATGTCTACACACATAGACTGACGTAACACGATTGCATGCACAGATGACAATCAAAGTTAAGTTATACAGTTTGAGTGACTTTGTTAAACTAAAACAATCAGTTCAGTAACTTTATTGAACAAAAAATTATTTTAATGACTTTACTAAATGTTTCTTGATAGTTTAATGACCATATATTTAATTAACACGAATTATTAACATTATTATTATTATTATCATTATTATTATTCAAAATAACAATAATAATAATGATGTGTGGTTCAACCTTACATGCATTCAAAGTAACTAATCAACAATCCATCTCAGATTACTTGTTCACTCCAAAATGGTAAATGCCCTCTCACCTTCTGTCCTTCTCTTACACTGCAAAGGAAACGAAATTTACAGCTAATACCGACCAACCCTACATATGCTAGTTTGGTTTCTAAAGTAAACCAAAAGTTTAAGATACCTTATTTTTCTCAAAATTTTAAAAATAAAATCTAAAAATAGAATTATTTGTTTAAAATAAATATATGTTAGAAAAAGTGTTCCAGCCATAATATACTGAGTCGAACCTAATTTGCTTAAGCTATGAGTATCTTAATTATAGATCTTATAGTACCATGTTCTCACATTATTTAAAAGTTAATGACAAGAGTCGCTCATAAATAATTTTTTCTTTTAAATTATTAAGACGCATTTTTGAAAACAAAATCATGAGGACCAATAAATTCAGAGTGAATAATATCTCAGTATATGAATCTAATGTACAATTGTACACAACAGACCTAATTTAATTAGAATAATGAACTTAATTTTGTTGACCTAAGAGTCTAATTGAATAGAAGGATTAAATAAGCTTCGTATATATTTATGTAGAAAATTCACATACAGTATCTCTATAAATAAGATATACAAAATATCAATTTGGATTAGACAAAAGAACTAGGGCTTGTTCCGAAAGAGCAATATTTAACATCTTGTGTATCTAATATATTGTTAAAAGATATTTTTTCGCTACTTTTGTTACTATATAATTATTATCAATTATTATAAAAATTACACAAAATATAAATATGCTATTCCTTCCAATCAAGCCCTTAGATTTTTTTATAAGTAGACGTGCTAATATTTTTTATAAAAAAACTTAAAATTGAGAAACCATATCAAATAAAATGAAAAAGGATATATGCAGTGCAAACAAACAGAATCGTGACTTTCATTAGGCGCTTTTTCTTCTTTTTTTTTTAAAAAAATAAAAAATCGGGTTTTTATTCTGTTTTTTAATTTGTTTTTAATTTCTAGTCTGGTTGTTGTTTAAAAAAGAGTGAAAAAATCACCCAGCAAGGTAAAACATTTATTAAGAAGGTAAAAATAAAATCACAAAGGTGTAAAAAAAAAAAGAGTGAAGGCGATGGGCAAAAAGGGCAATAAGTGCAAGCCAGAAAAAGAAGAACCTTAAGTAGCAGAGTGGGACCCACTCCAACCCACATCGCTTTCACTGACGGATTTAACTTCCGTCCATCAAACAAAAGGGCAAAAAAAGTTACTTACCATCACTGCCCTTTTTTCCACCTCGGGAAAGGTCAGTTGTCTCGTCTTTTCAGACTCCCTGACCACCTGCATAACTGGGTCCCACTTCTTGACGGAATCTTGACGCCGTTAATGTCTGTGGAAATGTCATTTTCACCCTCTCCATCTCTCTGAAATTTTCTGATGGTTGTGGCAGAGAGGAGAGAGATGGGCCTCATGTTTCTGTAATTTAATTATTATGTTTTGACTTTTAAGTGATTTTAATAATTATGATTAAAACTACTCATAATTTACTCTTGTGATGTGTTTATTCAATTTTTTTATTATTATTTTATTAAAATTTTTAATTTTTAATTTTTCAATTTTTTCATCTGTAAAATAATGATTATTTTAAAAATTTTGTAGAACGTCTACTTAATTTTTTATTAAACACAATTTTATTTTAATTCTTTGAAGTAAATTTAACCGTTGAATCAAAACGATCAAATGGTTAAATTTTATTTAAGTACGTGTCAAATGTGAGATCAATAAACCTAACGTTTAACACATATAACTCATCCTCGTACGTAAAAATGAGCTACAATATAAAAATATAGTAACACATTTTTATATCAACAGTTAGAATGCGAATATAAGATTCTAGCTGCCATGTGAGCAGCCTAATGAAATGCTAATAATGTTTCCTGAAACTAGGGTATGCTTCATTTGGAGCAACATGTCTGTGTCGTTGGTCCCACTTATAAAATCGTCGCCACCTGGTTGCTTTAAAAAGATAAAATATTACGTAGTAAACAATTGTAGAGTTTGAATGTATTTTTAGGAATATAAAATAATAATTTTTCTCTTTTTCTTTTTCCACCAAGAAAAAGATTGTAATTTCTCAAATTTATCTTGTCAAAATTAATAAATAGTTGTTTGATTTTTTTTCTTTTGTAGTGTAATGTAATATATTTAGGACTCGTTTGGAAAAAAAACGTATTACGTATTACATATAATATATATGTTAAAATAATAAAAGTAAAAGAAAAATTAGATGAAATATCAAATTTATCTTTGCCTTAAAAGTTATATATTTAACAGATACTAATAAATAAGAATAATAATAATATTTTTGGTGCTAAAATGTCTCTCAAGAACTAGAACAGGGATGGCCGGAGTCCAGCGGGTCCTGTGACGCCCTCGGTGTCGGCGGGACCCAATATATGAATGAGCTTTCTCACCCGAGATTTCATTCTGATATGAGAGTCTGATGTGATGAACCAATTTATGAGCATGAACTTGTTGGAAGGTCACAGACGTTTGAGATTGAATTGCATGCAGTTGTTAGTGCAGTGCCAAAAGGGTTTGCATCAGCGAAGACACTGATCAATGTTTGCTGTGAATCAAAGAAGGCCATTAGTGTGACCAGAATGGATTGTACTAATTGGACGCAACCAAAACTTCCCAGACTCAATTGGATGAACTCATCAATGGATGATGTTGTTGGAATGTTGGGTTGGTCTTGACTTGCGATTTCTTGGTCACCAGTGTTTGATTGAGTGAGAGGAGGAGTTGAATTTTCCATACTTGTTTCTTTGACTTTTTGGCTTTGATGCGGATGAGTGATTAACAATATATCTAATTAACATGGAATTATGTTTGATTAATTAACACTACTTTTTTGTTTGGCCATTTCAGGGGTCATATCATCAATCAATACGGCAAGATGATGCCCTTTTTTGTTTTAATATTTGATTTAGTGCAGTAAATTCAGATGATGCTTGCTTAGACTGTGATGTTTTTATATTTGGAAGTTGAGAGACTCGACTATTTTGGTACCGTTTACAATTCAACGGTTTATAAATATTAATTGTAGTATTATTAATATGTGTAATGAACTATTTTATCGATATTTTTATTAAATTTTAACGTAATATATTTTGAATTTTCTTGAATATTTTACAAATATATTTAAATTTTAATTATTATATATAAATAGTGTCCTCCGTGAAATTTTTTCTATGTTCATCACTGAACTAGAATATTCTATATGCTAATATATATATATATATATATATATATATATATATATATATTATGTTTTAATAAAATAAATACTATTAGATACTCTTATTAGAAGCTATTTCTGAAGTTTTGATAAATCAAAAGGGTTAATGCATACTACCCACATGAAACAATAGCTGCTGAAGCCATGAATACGGCCTTTTATAGGCTGGGGTAAAACGAAAGAGCCTTTGTACTTGGTTTTTGTTTGGAGCTAGGCTTGGTATTGGCAGCCAAAATCCAACGACTGAAATGAAGGATATGGAGTACCAAAATATAAACACAAAGAGTGAGGGTCCACCATGTGTGTTCAATCTGTTGGACTGGTGCAAGGGCCATGAACTGCCAAGCTGCATGCCTTCCGCCTTTTTTTTTTTCTTTTATGGAAACCCTTTTTTTTCTTTTATGAAAGATTTTCTTTCTTTTTTATTTAAGAAAAACATATATCATTTGCTAAATGTGAACGTACAAGTCTTATTTCACTAAAAGAGATTTAAAAGAGATATGAAGAGAAATAGTTAAACCTGATACGAGTGGAGTCTCACTATCGTAACACTATTTTTAGGGCATAGTAGTCAATGGCAGAGGCCCCGGCTGACCCTACCAACCCATCTCCCCCTAATACCACTATCTCCACACCCTTTGCCAACCCCTCCATCCAACATGGGATTGAAGAAAAAAAAAAGAAACCATGTACCGCTTTCTGTTCATAGGCCATTATTCCATTGTCGCCTCATCTTCGTCAAGCTTTGGCTTCGCCACTAATAATAGTAGAAACTCAACCAAACGCTTTGGAAGTCAATGTCCACACGTGATGAAACCACTAGAATAATTCAAATTCATGTTTGGTGGAAGCACATCGTACGTGTATTTGGAGAAGGGGCATTTTTTTGGGGGGCTTTTACAAAATTATAGAGGTCAAAAATTGAAATTAAAAGTGTGCGGACTCAATTTTTAATATTACAAGCGTGATGACATAATTTCTAAATTAGATCTTCATGTACTTGTATATATATTGTATATATGTTGTTTATATGTAATATACATATCTGTATTTTGCTTATGTTTTGTATATATATGTTTAACATAGTATAAACAAGTCATAAACGTAGTATATATAAGTTACAAACATAATATAAATAAGTTGTAATACTAATAGTTGCATATTCTTCATCTTTGTAATAGATGTACATGTTGCAAATATAACATAAACAAATTATAAACATAACATAAATATAATATATACAAGTTACAAATATAGTATAAACAAGTTATAAAACTAATACTTATATGTTCTGTATCTTTGTAAAAGATATATAAATTATAAATATAGCATAAATAAATTATAAATATAATATAAATAAATTATAAAATTAATATTTGTATGTTCTATATTTCTGTTATAAATATAATATAAATAAATTATAAATAAAAATTTATAAAATTTAAAAATATGTATTTATTAAAATATAATATATAAAATTGGGTGGTTATTATACTGTATAAAAACCTTTTTTTTTTCCTGCGCTTTTTTTCTTTGATGTAGAGAGGGGGTAGTCTTAGGCCCACTGGTCACATGAAAAGTATTTTGTCATAGAGTAGTTTGCAGCAACAATTGTTCCCAATCACGTGCCTATTTAATGCGTACATTTAAGGTGTTGCGGGTCCATTTGGTTTCTCCATTGAGAAGCCCAACTTGTGCATGTATTTGCTTGCCTTTTATTTGTTTGCTGTGAAAACATATTGAAGAAATTTGCCCTATTTAGGCAAGCATATGAACACTATCTAGTGTTACTAACTGTTGGATCCAAGTTAAAAGCACTCGTCTACATTTAATTACAGTATGGCACAAACGAAATAAAGACTGAAAATGCGGCGAGTGACTGATCCAAGTGGTAGGGTGCCGCATCTTGGACCTATGGAGTCCCAAGTTAGGGTCGCATTCTGGGTGCATGTGTTTCCTTACTTCCTCTTTCTTTTCTCTAAGGTGAGTTGAGGTCGGTAAAAAATAAATAAAGACTGAAAATTTGTCTTAGGAAAAAATAAAGAATTTGACAAGCAGATCTTTGCACTATAATAACCCACACCATACTCTTAAATCTCCTTGCCACGTGGCAAGAATCACCCAAACCCTGTGTGTACATAAACCCTACTCTCTTTGCCACATGGACCTTAGAAACGCCCCAAGTGTCCCAATCCACTTCCTTTATTAGGCTCACGCACCGATCACCACCTTCATTATTAAGCACTAATATGTTAACGATTTTTTCCTGAATGATGAATAAGATTTGCTTAGTATAAATATATTAGTTTTAGTCCAATAAGTTTTTGATAAACAATCGGGAAAAAATTTGACCATTAAATTAGTCAAATCATAAAGTAAATGAAATATAAAAGCACCAAATTACGTTTAAAACTTGAGTTTGTTTGTTTATCAATAAACTTGTAGCTCAATGATAGTAAAATTGTTTCTAATATTAAGATCGATAATTCGATTCTCAACAAAAATGACTTCCAAGAGCCACATAACTATAATGTTATTAATGCTGGAGTATTATTTATTTTAAGGTCTTGGTTTTTCAACTAATTTATCAATTGCAACGATTTTATCATATTGTATTTTAAGTTTTTATCATCGAATAAATCAAACTTCTTGACTCGAACTAACGGACTTTTATTATCAAAATGAAATACAACATTCGTCCAGATCCGTAAGTAGACAACGGCATGCTAAATTTTATCCTCAACTTTTTTATTTATCTAAAAATGTGTTGATTCCGAAACAAAGGATCCAGATTGAAATATGTCGGCGGCAGATAAGCTGTCTGGATCCGACTTTTATGAAAGCCCGACAACCCAATATTATAAGAGCAGCAATTCGTGTTATAGCGTAAATTATGCGAGGTACAGTTTTTAACGCAACTAAAATAGAATTTGTGTTAATCATGTCACGTTATAATTTCGTATTCAGAAATTTTATAATCAGTTAGAAATTGTCACCCCTAATATTAAGTGATTGGATCAGTAATTAGTACTCTCTCCGTCTCAATTTGATAGACACAATTTTAGATGTCTCAAAATATAAACACATTTTTCTTTTTTATTGTATTTATTATTAACGAAGTTATAAATTTATCCTTATTTAATATTTTTTTAATTAATTCATTAATTACAAACACAATTAGTCAAATGACAAAAATGAAAAATCGTATAGAATTAAATGATTTTAACTACTAAAATTAATATTTCTTAATTTCCGTGAAAATTAGTTAGTGCTTATTAAATTGGAAAATAAAGAGTATGTTAATCTTGAGTGAATTTTACCCATTAAACAATAAGAGTTCAAATATAAGAAACACTTATTAAAAAAGTTGTTAATTTTTCAATACAGAAAATCTTTGCTCATTTTTCACAAGATGCAATGAAAATTCTTATTTCAAAAGTTTATTAGTTAGGTTAAAGAAAATAGCACTTGAATTCTGCACATTAAGTGTTGGTATAAAAAATTTGCCAACATTTCCCTTCAGTTTCATGAAAATGGAAGTGTTCAAATCTCGTCGTTTTTAGGTAGAAAAACAGAACAAATTCAATTGAGTCGTGTCGACAATTGTTAGTTGCTCGGATCAGCGCAACATCGTTGGCCCATGATGTGTTACCATTTAATACATTCTTCCTTTCTCCATTGTTGCAACTATATTACTCTGTGCCCTAGTGATCTAGCATGTCCTATTTATAAAATCCATACCAGTAAATTTAGTGATAATTATGCAGTCTACCCCTCAATCTTTGCAATATTTTTTCCACCAGACTAGTTTCGCATGTTATAGATACATTTTTCTATTTTTCTTCTGTATGCACGTTACTTTTCGAATTCACAACGCAACTTTTCAAATCACACGTCTTATTTATATATTGTTAGTATGTTGATATTTTTTTGTATTTGCAAATTCAAAACGTCTTGTTTATATGTTGTTGATATATTTTGTCCAATGTTATTTCTATATATTGTTTATATGTCGAAAAAAACATAGAAATAAGATATCAATAACAAGATATCAACAATATAAAAATTACAAATTTATTTATGTATTATTTTCAACGTATAAATAAAATTTTAACAATATATAAATAACATTGAAACAATATATGAACAAGAAACAATATATAAATAACATATAAACAAGTTTATAAAATCAATAAATTCTAAACAAATTTTAAACAATATATAAACAAGTTCGCGAATCTGCAATTTATGAAGTTTGATCAAGCAAATGTAATGTTGTAATTTTTACTTAAAATGTTGAAAATGAACCTTGTAAATCTGTAATTCATGATTTAAAACTCCATAAATTTGTATTTGGCCCATAAATTTATAAAGACCGTGTAGTCCTACGAAGCCTCAATGCAATTTAAATTTGATTAGCTATGGCTAATTATCTTTTTTTGAACATGCACGTAATCCGGGGAAGAAACTACTCTCAGTGATGCTTGTTTAGTGAATATGCTCTCGTTAAAAAGACGTGCCAATCAGCTTCACTCTTCCTAGCATATTCACCATTCATATATATTTAACTCTTACAAAGACATGCCGATTTGTTCTGCAATTACCTTAATCAGACCACTTGAGCATTTCAAATCGTTTTTGCAATACGCAGAGTTGAACCACCAATTATGGACTACTAGAACTGATCTTCGCACACACAAAAAAGAAAAATCTGGTTTTGTTTCACCTTTTTGTTTTTCAACCCTTAAACAGATGATGATTCGACATTGAAATTTCAAGCAATAGGTTCGCCAATGGCTAAAACGACCGCTCCATTAAACCAACAATGTCTTCGTTTGGTTTTCTACCAAACTTGCAAGGAAACAAGGTTAATTCTATCTGGCCATTTTTGTTGTATTAATATAGATCGACGATAAATCGTATTTATATTGATAATAATTGTCTCAAAAGGTCCAATATGCAGACATTATTGGACCTTTTGAATAACGGTCAACAAGAACTTGCGAAAATAGCTATAGACCTTTTCTCGCTCCCTAGTGTGCCCATGCTTTCTTTATATACGCAATTTAGGAGGAGAAAAGTTGATGGGACCCAAACCTACCTCCCAACCTAGAGTAGCTAGATGAGGAAGTAATCCTTGTTCATATTCTATATATAGGATAATGCATGATGACGAAATGAAGTATAATTACATAGAGAGAAACGCATCTATTTATCACCAATATAATATGTGACCAATTATTAGAAGTGATGAAGAGAATCTGCAAAAAAAGTTTCTCCCACAGCTTATGACTGATCACTCCTTACAGTTAAGAAATGGTTGAATTGGGAGATTTGTATTTCTCATTCTTCATTTTATAGCATTTCTATCAATTGAAACACTTTATTTTGTTTTCTGGTACTGGATGGTTAAATAACACACCTAATACATAAGTTAACTAACCTGGATTTAGACTTTCGATGGGCGTGGTAAGGGAATTACTCTGTGATTCTCTTAGATCCATGAAGCTGCAGAAGCAACGAGTTGGTCACAACAAATATTGAGCTCAAAGCCATTAGTCCGCCTGTCATCACAAACATCCGAATAACATAAGATTGACTCAGTCATAATCAAGCAATTACTATCTTATAGAAACCCATGAAATGTCAGAAACGAATACTGCTCTGCTAAAGTCACTGCCCGAAGAAGGAAAGGCTTCCTTTGGTTCAAATCAATGGCAGTCTTTTGCTGCAGAGAATGGGGCCATTATTATGGTTTATTACCTGAGAGAGATGGAGTCATGGCAAAATCATATTGAGGAAGCAGAAATCCAGCTGCAATGGGTATGGCAATGGCATTATAGGCAACTGCCCATGATAAGTTCTGGTAAACCTTGGCCATTGTTGCCTGTGCAAGATCCAGTGCATCTACAACCTGTGCCACAATAGATGTAAAATCTCATAATGTGTGCCGTCATAATGAACATCAGTTTTCCTTTTCTTTCGTTTAATGATTGGAAACTTCACTAAGACTTAATCAGCACAACTTTACCTCTACTGACCTGAATTTCGGATTCAAAGTTGGATATCTCCAATAGTGAACTGTCTTTGAAGATAAGGTACTAACAGAATCACCAAACATTATAACTTCCTACCCGTTTTACAGTTCTTTTCAATCGAGTTTGGATGACTTTTATTGATCAATTTAAAATAGAAAGCTTTAATATCTCTCATTTGTTGAACAAACTGCGTGCAAGCACACTCGCATGCACAAAATGTAAACCCACATATGCACGCATGTGACTGGAAGGCATTGATGAAATTGAAGGATTATTTCCCACCCTAATGCAAAATCAGGCGGGAAGGATTATTTCCCACCTTAATGAAGAAGAAATCAACAAATGGAAGGAATTCTAAAAGATTGTAAGAGCCAAACTTTGTTATATCAGACCTTTTTCTGGAATAACTGAAATTTTAAATATAACTGCCTCATTGCAACAATAATTAAAATAATTGTGTTCAACAGGAAAACTGAAGCTCAGAGACAAACTGAAAATGCAAAGGAAAAAAGAAAAAACCACGAGAAAAATAAATCATAATTATATTGGCTAAAAGAAAACAAGATAAATCTTACTTGGGAGAGTTTATTTCCAAGAAGTATAATGGATGCTGCTTCAGTTGCAGCATTTTCTTGTCCCTCATTCTGCAAGGCAATCCCAACATCTGCTAGAGCCAAAGATGGTGCATCATTTATCCCATCACCTACCTTCAAAAGCACACACATCAGATCACAGATGACTATCATTTCCCCTTAAAGCCAACAGTTTCAGTTCAGTAGTATGCTTGCATAACAGAACTGTAAGCCAACAATTAATTCCTACTGTCTTGTCTGATTCTAGAAAGTATCAGATTCTCAGCACATCAACAACTGTTTCACTGCGTCTTAAAAAATACTTCATAAGAACTAGAGATCATAGGGGGTTACCATTGCAATATGGTGGCCTGCGGCTTGAAGATTTGATATAAATCCTGATTTCTGCTGTGGCGTCAAGGATGCTTTGACAAATTCACTTCCTATTCCAACTCTGTTTGCGATGGTTGCAACTGCCTCTTCCCTGTCTCCTGATAAGAGTATGGTATTGATTCCCTTCTGTTGCAGCCTATCAATGAGGGTACAAAAAGAGGCAGACAAGTCAGAAGATTACGTGCTTACAAGTATTAGCTTCCCAGTGAACCAAACCAGACAAAGATGATAGTGATAGCTCCCAAGTAAATTGAAATGAAATAGAAGAAAAACGGCTACTCTGTCAACCAATTAAATATAAAAATCTACAAAGGGTGTTCAAGTTTCACAATCTGCACCTCAAAAAAGCATTTCGGGTTCAAGGAATAATACAGGGAAGACAATCTAAAATATACAGACCATATCTACATTCACCGCAGGAACCAAAAACTCCTTAAAGCATTCTACAGTAACAACTCATAAATTACATAATCAATCTGCATCCTCTTAGCAGTGAATCTTGAAACATATTGACCAATATAGTTCAGTGCTTTTACAGAGGAACGATTGAACAAGAAAGAAAATCCACGATTATCAAAAAAAATTTCAGAAAACAAAGTATCAACTTAAGAATATATAAATAAACTGTGTTCATTCCCGTGGAGGTCTAAGCAGCATTATATCAAATTTGCCGTCAATTTATGCACCACTCGATTAGAAATATTCAATTAAAACCTAAACCCAGGAATACATGTAATAAAAATTATGGAAGATAACTTACCTACTTACAGTAGATTGAGCATCATGGCGTAAACTGTCAGACACGGCAATAGCACCAATAATGCCTTCCCCTTCACGTCCAACATAGACAGTTGTCGTTGAATAATTCGACAATGATGTTCCCTTTAACAATTTATGCATAATACCACTCTTCAAATACTTTAGATCATCCATATCTGATGTTCTCTGGAACCGCTGATGAACCCATTCTAAACTACCGACCGCAACTAAACGTCCATTAACTTCAGCCAAGGTTCCAAAACCAGGCTCTGTCAACTGTCCGCTCGTCTCTGGGATAGTTAATTTCAACGATTCAGCCTTATTAACAATAGCTTTTGCAATTGGATGCAGTGCTGTCTTCTCTACTGCAGCAGCAATCTGAAGAACTTCTGGTTCTTCATACATAAGTGATTCC
>CAODLS012873432.1:0-19444 GCA_948243855.1 Flueggea neowawraea
CAATCTGTCATGTTCATGGCCATGTCATTGTCTACCCTAAAATCCTTCTTTATTGATTTTTCTTATGTTGATGATTTAGCCTAGATAATGGTAGATAAGTTGCACTTCGATTAAAGGTTGAAGATTTCAATATGCGACAAAAAACTACTCAAATTGTTGAGTGGAAACACTTTTTCAAGATTCAATATGAGATTTTAAAATAGTTGTGTTCTTATCCTATATTTTAACTTTTATGTTTTTTTTTTAATTTTTAAGAATGTTTTTATTATAACCTTAGATATTTATAAAGCTCTGAGAATATGAGTGAATTTACAACAATGACTTGCACTTGATCGAACGCTTTTCAAGATTTAATGTGATATTTTTTAAAATTATATGATTGTTACCTTCATGCGATTTTAATTACTTTATTTTAATTTTAAACATTGTTAAAATTATAAATTAGTGAAAAATAAAAATATATCAATGAATTCCAAGGCAACGTTCGGGTCTTACACTAGTATATATACAACATATAAATATATATAATACATATAAATAATATATATATATATAACATATAAAAATATATATACAAGCATGGAAAGATGTAATTTAGAAATTATGTTACTAGGCGTGTAATATCAAAAATTGATATGGTAAATCTGTAATATTAATTTTTGATCTCTGTATTTGTGTAAAAAGCCCAAAACAATACAAATATTATTGTATTTTTAAAGTCTAAACAAGATGGCAGGCCAAGTCATATGTCTGAATAGAGAAAAGGGTCGGGTTAAATTAACCCGAATTTAGCAAAACTTTACTCATTTTGGCTGGATCCACATGCCCATCAAGAACTAGTCACCTTCAGCCACTTATGTTGCAACCCCTGTAAACCGACCCCACCATTGCCAACCCTCCTCACTAACCTTCATTGAACTCCACTAGACAAACCGAAGAAACCACCCACGGTGCCAACAAACCCATATTAGAACAACTCTAGCAGAGGAGAAGAAGAGTTTAAGGACCATCCCTAAACCAAACTCTGGCGAAGCTCTTTCGAGCACCAGTGACCATACCTGTAACACCTCACCCGATTTTTTATTATAATTTCGATGTCTGAGATGATAATTTGGGTATTCGGATCCCTGTATGGGACCAAAGAGTTATTAGAGTTGAGATTTTTATAAATTTCGATGTAAATAAGCTCCGGGAATGATGAAACTTATGTACCTAAGTTGGAATTGTATCTAAAGTGTGTAAATAAGTGTGTTATGGAAGTTAGAAGTGTGTTACGTAAGTTAGGTTTAAATTTGCATACGTTAGGCAGGTGAAAAATCAAAGTGGAAGCTACTGAAAGCAGTTGAAAGTGAGTTAAGCGCTTAACTGACAGTTAAGCACGCAAGTATTCTTAATATAAGCTACTGCAAACATTTGGAAGTGAGTTAAGGACACAAGTATTCTTAAAAGAAGTTACTAGAAGTTGTTGGAATCGTTTTAAACTCGTAACTTACCAAGTTAAGTACACAAGTATTATTAACAGAAGCTACTGAAAGCTATTGAAAGCGTGTTAAGAGTGTAACTGATCAAGGTAATCACACAAATATTCTTAATAGAAGCTACTAGAAGTTGTTGGAAGTGTGTTAAGCGCATAACTAACCAAGTTAAGCACGCAACTAAACGTAAGACACAATGGACTAGTAAAACGGTGAGTTTTGATGAAAGGGCCTATATATACCCCATCCACACCCTTTATCCGGACATTTCTCATTCCAAACACTCTCTTTCACTTTAGAACTCTCTCGAAAACCTCTCTTCCTTGCTTTTCCTTCAAACCATCCAAAATTTGTGAGGTAAGATGCTCTTCTATTCTCATTGTTCATCATCCCATATAGAAGAAGACACTAGAACACATATGCAATGAATTTTGTACATGCATTCTGAAGTAAACTACCCTTCCATACTCATTTAGATAATATTTCATATAGGAGAGTGATCTATAACATGCATGCATACAAAAGAGCTAGTACATGCATGTATGCAATGAATATCTTGCATGTTGAATGTGGTGTTAGGGTTGGATGAGTTTGATGTTTTAGGTTTGGATCTAAATGGTTTTGGGAAGAATAAGTGATGTAAATGACGGATTTAGTAAGAAATGAAACTACTAGAGTGTTCTTGAGTTGCAAGTATGGATTTATACTTGTGTTGGAAGAGGAAATTGATGATTTTGATGATGTCTTGTGTAGTATGTTAATGGGTTATGTTCTAGAATGTAATCTATAGTGATTTGGGTGATTGAGAATCAAATTATATGTTAGTGGTTCGGTTGGAGCAGATGTAAGGGTGTTTTTGATAAATTTTTTTAGCAGGAAATGAAATGTAAAATTATTATAATTTGTTGTCTAAAATATAAATGTAAGATAACTTTAGGACTAAGAGGTAATTTCTAAAAAATATAGGGACTAATTCATAAAATATCGAGACCTTAGGGACTAAATTATAATTTGTTTAAACTTGAGGTACTATAATTGTTATTTTGCAACACATTAGTTTATTGAAAGAGAGCTTTAGATACTCAATCGAAATAAGATTTTTACATCGGTAAGGGTTTGGGAAACTCCATTCACGTTTTATGTATTTTTGTATTGCCACAGTTACCATGTATGATTTCGATTTATATGATTTCAACTTTGTGTGATTATTGAGGTAACTAGTCATCCACTAGCAGTGCGTGACTGGATTTTTCATTCGACATCTAGGTGAGTTGGATGTCATACAAAATACATAGGTTGTGTTTTCAGAAATTATATTGTTTTTATGTGATGGACTTGACATGAAATCCAAACTAATTAAATGATTGATAATCCTAAAATATGTTGATGTGAAATTAGCACATGAGGAAATCCGTATTTGATATAATGAAGATATGATATAATGTTTGCGATTATCCGTGTAATATGCATGACTACCTGTTGAAAATTATGTATAATTTGATATGGCTTGGGACACTTAGCTAAGTGGAGCGTAGCCTTCGGTATACCAATAGACAATTAAGGCCTAGTTATCAGGGTTGGTGGCAACCCGTGGTTCTAGGCTAGACATACGCGAAGAGGTGGCTAGGAGTCCACGCCTAGCTATTAGGGGGATAGCCTTCAGGTCCAACTAACTCGATGGAAAGAAATGGATATTAGTTCAGTCAAATCCCTTGTTTGATTCTCAGTAGTATAATTGGATATCAAATAAATTATGAAATTGGATATTAATTATGCATGCCAATATGTTGCCTTTCTAGCTATTGAAGGGACAACCTTAGTCTTGATAAAACCTGTGAATTGATAAATATAAAACAAAAAGAAAAAGTATTCAATTTTGTTAAGCTCCATGTTAGATTCTCATATGCAAATTTTGGATATCAGTTAAACTAAATGAGAATGTTGATTGTGCGTGAATGCATGATGTCTGTTATCTCTGCGAACTGTTTTCGAGAAATGTTTTTAAGTTACTATAAGTATATGTGTGTGTGTGTGGGTGCATGTATAGTAAAAATATATGTGTATGTTTCCCTATTTTTAGCTAAAGGGAGAACAATGTTGCCTTTTTCAAGCGTGCTAGGGAATTTAAAGTTTTCTCAAACTGTAATGACTCAATCCAATTCAATCAGACGATTGCAAATAGAGAAAGGGACAAAATCTATTGTAAACAGGTTCTTTGTTCCTTGATAGACAATTCACAAAGCACAACAAAGAGGATTTCATTAATGAAGAAAAAGTACATTGGTGAACTTGAAAACAAAAGGAACAATGGCTAAGAAAACTAAAAGAGGGTTGAGAACTAACGGAAATAATTGATAAACCACCACTGAGGGTGTGTAATGTAATGTAAAGTGAAGGGTCCTCAATATGTTGCCAAACATCAGATTTATAGCCATTCCTTTGGAATGCTTGTTGCTCCATCAGGAAAAAGAGAAAGCTTAGTGCTAGTGGAACTCTTCTTGTTGCAAACCGGTGGGAGACTCCCACTACCTAAAATTATGTCCCCACCGATCTGTAAAAACTCCCAAGAATCTGGCTTCCTCCTCATTCCTCTAACTGCAAATCATCACACAAGTGAAAATGGTTCTACAATAGTTGAGAAGATTGCAAGTTAAGATTCTAACATACGGTGGCATCTATATATTTTAAGCTAAACATGCCAACGACTTTTTAAAGATATTCCCGCTTGATTTGTACCACTCACTTTAATCAACCACATTGAACCAAAGTCGAACCGAACCATCATTGAAAGTCGCCAAAAACCCACTCTCAAAAGCCAAACCCAAACCAATTTGGTAAACCAGGTCACTATTCTCTTGATTCAAAACCCGTGCTTCTAATCGAACCAGCTCTTTTGAGCCGAACCAGTTTAACAACCAAACAGCAAAACCAAGCCAAGTAAACCCAAACCACAGCAACTAACCCAACCATTAAAAACCCATTTTCGAACCAAACCGACCAACCCTCTAAAAATTAAGCAAATTCCTTCCTTTTTTGAAATCAAAACAGAGACCTCACCTCCTTTTGCTCCTCTTGCAGTCAGCATCAACAACAAACCCAATCTCTTTCTGTGAATAGGTAACTCCGTCATTGCCATCCATCATGGGAGAGGACATTACACGCCGCTGGGAGAGAAGAAGAAATCCATCCGCATAGAGGAAGCTCCGTCCTCCAATGCCAAACGGTGTCGTTCTTTGTCGTCGACAACAACACCATACCCAACCTACCCTTTGCACATTCGTCGTCAGCATCAACAACCCAAGCTTCATTTCCATCGCGTCATCTCCGAACGCAGTCAGCACAACCATGAGGCACCTCTCCGTCCCACCGCGTCGTATGCCAAAGAAGACCATCGCCCGTCGAGAAAGATAGGTCGGAGGAAGAAAGTCGAGCCTCCTCTCCTTCATGCAGTCGCTCATATCCGAGCCATCCTCCTCTTCGTTGCACTATCGTCGTCGTCCATCGCCTCTGAAAGCAAGTATTCGGCAAGAGGAAACCGTCCGCTGCCAGAAGAGGTCGTACGTCCGTCGAGAGGAAACACTGGAGCTTGAAGAATCTACGCCGTCATTTCTATCGCAGGGAAGCTGGGTTACTGGGGGGCGTAGCAGATACGCTGGAGTGAACGGCGTCCGCCGGGTGGAGGTCTCTTGCCGTGTGTCATTCTCACTTTAGACGGTCCGGTCGCTAGAGGAAAGTGTCGCCGCTCCGCTTCAGACCTGAATCTCACGGCCTCTCTTGATTTCCTGGTTTGAATCTGTCATCTACTGCTCAATAATGTCGGTCGATTTGGATGCTCTACACCACTGTATTGAAGCCTGAAATAGACATTCGGCTCTGCTTTGAGTGGAAATCTTGCTAGGAAATTGTTGAATTGCCTGTGTAGTTAATTGAATTGTTGTTGTTGAATTTGCCTTTGCAAGTGGTTAAGCCAAAATGCAGCAGAGATGCTGCCAAAATTTCTGTAGAATCTGATTCCTTTTTGTCTATTACGTGAGAAATTTGGCAGCCAATTTGACTCACTCTTGCCTTCCTGCTCATTATGTCTTGTAGATCAAGAGTAACAATATCAAGAGGATTTTCATTTTACACTTCAACAACCTGAGGCATTTTGGATGGATCCGGCAACAAAAAATTTATGAAAATCTGGGAAAGAGCGTCCCCGTCGCTAATTTTCTACTTTGTTGTGCCTGAATCTCGATTTTGTGTTGTTGAGTTGTGAACTATTGTGGGTTGTTCTTGTAAAATGGCTGGAGGGATTGTAAAAATAGCTAATGGGATTGAAAGATATCTAGTGGGACTGAAAAATAGCCAATGGAATTCTGTCCAAAATTTGGCGTAGAGGCCTATTCCGCGGCTTCCACTTTGAATTTGTTATAGAATAGCTAATGGCCAATTCTCCATCTTTTATTTTGCTCCTTTGGAGTCCACTGTTCACCCCAGTGGCCATATGGCCTACTGGAAATATTGGCATCTATTAACTTTTAGCTAACGCACTTTCCTTTGGTGCAGGTTCTTCAAATCTCAAGGTTAGAGGAGGAGGAGTCTCCCTTTTGTCTTCCTCCAAACCTGGACTCACACCATTGGCTACCACGATCTCCTTTGGCGAAGGAAAGGTAAAGGGTGGTTTCCTCTCGCTGATATTCTTATATGTTTGATCCCACTAGGATTGATTTTCAGCCAATGTTCTCATAGAGCTTAAAAATGTTGTTGCAGAAATTTTCCACTCGACAATCTAAAGCTCCCACTCCTTCCAGAACCATCTCCCCCAATGAGACATTCCTTCAGGTTGCCTTGTATTTCCAAATGAGGATGATTCTAGCAGTGAGGAAACCAGTGGCAGTGAGCAAGACCCAATGGCAAAGAGTGGATTAGTCTCCCACCAAAGACTCAGAAGATTCCAAGCATGAATCTAAAAGGACCTTTCAACCTATGCAAGGAGAACTTTGATTTTTACATTTTTTGTGCTGTCTCCTGTAAATTTCATCTGTAATGGCAATATACTTCTTGAAATAAATAAGAAATGGCCAGAGGCCAATTTTCCTCTATTTCCCTCTGTTGTCTCTTTTTCTATTGTGATCTGCAAAATGGTCAAATGCCAATTTCACTGGTTGAAAAACATAAGTTTTCTTTTTTCCTTCTTGCGGCCCGTGAGGCCTGCAATTTTTGCCGATATCAATAGGCGATAAAATGCTCATTTGGCACATATTCTCTCCCTTATCTGAAAAGAAACAAATTGCAGTGGTCATGAGCCTACTGCACTTTTTTTTATTTCCTCAGGATTTATTCACTAGCTGCAGTTGAGTTTGCTACCACTTTTAAGGGATGGTAGCGCCACCTTGTCCTCCACTGGAACTAACCAGGATCAATTACTAGTGGAGCCTCAAGCGGCCTAGAATATGACCAGCTTTCTTTGTCAGCATTATTTTTGCGAAGTTTCCATCGGTAACAGAAACTTCTCCCATTCTTGAATTCTTCCCTTATTGGCGGCCTGAAGCATTTTCTAAGCCAAACAATTTTCTTGAATCTCTCTATGATTGTAGCCACAATTTTTGCAATAAATGATATTTGACTTTTTCTTATGGCTTCCGTTAGGATATATGTTCCTATGGGGTCATCTCCACTGAACGGGAGAGTGACATCCCTTCTTCCTCTAGGACTTCCCCCTTGGTCTTTGAAGTTCTTGCAAAAACAAATAACCAAGCCCAACAAAAATAAACTTGAACAAATGAACTCACATACACTCTTTTTGTCAGGAGGCTCTTCAAAAAATGCTATCTGTTGAGGTTTCACAGGTTCGGGGTTCAAGTACATCGATTCTCTCCTGAGTTCCAACAGTTGATTCTCTGGTTCCACCGGCTTCAACCTGAGTTCCAACGGTTCCAATTTTGTTTTCCCTTCGGCCTCTTCGGGTGGCCATATAGTGTCTTCAAGTGGCTCCTTTAAAGAACTTTCTAGGTGGAGGTTTTTGTCATCCCTGGTGACTTTCCAGCCTTATTCTCCTCTGAAAAAATATGCGGCAAGTTCTCCGAGACACGAGAGTGCCTTTGCTTAAGGATTTCTCTGGTTCACTAAAAATTTTCTTGAGCCTTCTTATGCAACTCCCTTGATAGCTCAAATTATGTATAATTTGATATGGCTCGGGACACTTAGCTACGTGGAACGTAGTCTTTGGAATATCAATAGACAATTATGGTTTAATTACCAGGATTAATGATAATCCGTGTGTCTAGACCAGACACACGAGAAGAGGTGGCCCGGAGTCCACACCTATCTATTAGGGGGATAGCTTTCAGACCCAATTAACTCGATGGAAAGAAATGGATATTAGTTCAGTCAAGTCCCTTGTTTGATTCTCAGTAGCATAATTGGATATCAAATAAATTATGAAAATGGATATTAAATTATGCATGACAATATGTTGCCTTTCTAGCTATTGAAGGGATAGCCTTGGTCTTGATAAAGCGTGTGAACTGATGAATATAAAACAAAAAGAAAAAGTATTCAATTTTATTAAGTTCCGTGTTAGATTCTCAGATGCAAATTTTAGATATCAGTTAAACTAAATGAGAATGTTGATTATCCGTGAATGCATGATGTCTACTATCACTGCGAATTGTTTTCGAGAAATATTTTTAAGTTACAATAAGTATATATGTGTGTGGGTGCCTATATAGTAAAAATATATGTGTACGTTTCTCTATTTTTAGCTAAAGGGAGAACAATGCTGCCTTTTCAAGAATGCCAAAAAATTTAAAGTTTTCCCAAACTGTAATGACTCAATTCAACTCAATCAAACTATTGCAAATAGAGAAAGGGACAAAATCTATTGTAAACAAGTTCTTTGTTCCTTGATAGACAATTCACAAAGCACAACGAAGAGGATTTCATTGATGAAAAAAAAGTACACTGGTGAACTTGAAAACAAAAAGAATAATGGCTAAGAAAACTAAAAGAGAGTTGAGAACTAACGGAAATAATTGATAAAACACCACTGGGAGTGTGTAATGTAATGTAAGGTGGAGGGTCCTCAATCTGTTTCCAAACATCATTTTTATAGTCATTCCTTTGGAAAGCTTGTTGCTCTAGCAAGAAAAAGAGAAAGCTTAGTGATGGTCAAATTCTTCTTGCTGCAAACCCGGTGGGAGACTTCCACTAGCTAAAATTCTGTCCCCACCCATCCGTAACAACTCCCAAGAATTTGGCTTCCTCCTCCTTCCTCTAACTGCAAATACAAGATTTCCCGCCAAAACATCCGTCTTCATCCCTTCTGTGGTGGAATCCTACTCCAACTCTACCACTGGTTATATCATTGGGCTTCTCAAATATCTTTCATTGGCCCTGGACTCATTCCATCAATTTCTCAAAGGCTTGGACTCAATTCCCAGCTCATGGACTCAACTCGGCCCATTGGACCCAAGCACCAAATTTACACCATAAACAGTGTATATACGCGTGTGCGATAGTTTGAAAAGGTTTTCAGAACGATTTATGTGAGGACATGAAGTCATTTTAGTGTGTTGTTCCTCACTGAGTATTCTAACCCCCTTTCGTGGTTTTAACATTTCAAGTTATTTTGGTGCTAGCACACATCCAATACTCACCTCTCAGTGAGGCATTACCAGACAACTTGTGAGTGCCTTCTGTTTAGGCTCTATGTTTCTGCTATGTTAGATGCTCCACACCGAGATACTAGTGGGTTAATTGGTGTGATTTATTCTGTTATGGATCAACTTATAAATATTTCCTTATTTATTTCAATATAATGACAACGTGTTGTGAAATATCAATTTGTATATTATATGAATGTTTCGGTTTTCTTTTAGATAATCTAATTCGACTAATAAACTACATTAATAATTAATTAAGGATAATGGATGGATTAGATGATATGTATATCATAGGCTTGTGCGGGATGGTCAGACCCATGGTTTGGCTTTCCTTGTACGCCGGTCGTGATCCAATCCGGGTCGTGACAATAACAGCTGAAACAACCTCGACGAAAATAGATCTGAGGACAACAACCACTAATCTCTCCTTGAACACCCGAAAACACCCATATATTATTAACACAACAACTGAACCCAAGGCTGAGCAAAACTCCGCACCGGAGACTTAAACATACTTGACAACAACCAAACAATAAAAACAAAGCATAAATTGGCCAACATAAGACCATATGTACAATTTCTGGCAAAAAATGCACAGAAAGTAGACCCAATGAGTCCAAATCCAGCAAGAGCCGACAAAAAAAAGGAAAAAAAAAACAATTTTTGTAAGTTTCTAGAGAGAGAAGAAAGAGAGATAAAAGTAAAATAAAATATAAATGTTGAAATAAAAAAAATTCCAATAATGATCTAATGGGATTCATTGGACTTCACTCTCATTAAACCACTCCATTAGACTATCAATGGGAGGATAAATGTCAAGTAGGTTTGAGACTCTCAAACCATCCCAACATATGGGATCTACAGATACAATGGACCTCACCTGCATATAAATTGATTTTTTTGTTACATTTTTTTAATAATTTTAAGTAAACAAAACGACGTGGCCGTTACCGCAATGGTGGGGTAACTTCATTTTGGATCGTTGGAATTTTTCAACGTCCAATTGTTTTGTGTGAAATTTTTTGGGCAGGATTTCACATTTATCTCACATCTCTTCTTTCCCTTACAAAAAAAAATCTCAGACCTCTTTTAATCATATCATATATACTATAGTATTCCGAACAATAAGAAAGATCAAAAGACACTCTTTAAGATTTCTCTATTTATTTTTTAAATTTTGTAGTAATTTATAATTTTTAAATAATCTTTTTAGATGACTAATTTAATTAATTTTTAGCAAACACATTGAATGTGCTTTTATTATGTACAAATTTATTTATTAATTAATTAAGGTGAGTTGAGTTCATTTAATAATCTATTATTAAAACTTAATTTAAATATTAATGAGAAAACTTCAAGAGACATATAATTATTTTTAATTTTATATTTAATTTTTAAACAAATTTATAGTTTTTAATAATAATTTAAATAAAATAAATAATTTATTTTAAATCATTAAAAGAAACAATTCACAAGTAAAGATAAAATTACAGCCACTAACGATTATTACTACCATTATTAGATAAATTTTAATTCATATAAGTTAATTTTTATTGATGCATTATGCAAAAAAATATTAAAAAATCATACTATTTTTTCCATCTAAATTATTTTGTTGCATAGAAAATTAATAAAATGTTTCCATTTTTTTGTTTATTATAAATTATATAAAATAAAAATTTAAATACACAAATACAGAAAATTGCTCTTTGGTGTAACATAAGATCAATTGATTTAATTGACATAGCAAAAATATTATTTAATAAAATTATAACATAATTAATATGTATACCGGACAAAATGTCGCAATTTGATAATACAAACTCTTCTTTATTTAATAAATAGAATTAGATTTAGTTTTTATATCTATAAATGTTCTAAAACTTGGTAGTAAAAGTTTTATCGTCTACAAATGTTTTATTCAAATTATTAAGATATTAAAAACACCGAACACTTAGAGGTGTCTCAAAATATTTTTTTAAAAAATATTTTGTAATATTTGAAAGTAATAAATTGAATTGTATCAGAATTTAGGATTAATCATCATATTATATACAATATATGAATTTATCAAAAAATAATATCAAAAGATACTCTAAAATTTCTCGATTAATTTTTTGAATTTTATGATAATTTATAGATTTTTAAATAATTTTTTATATAATTAATTAATTAATATTTATTAAACACATTAAACGTACTTTTATTATATATAAATTTATTAATTAATTAAGGTGAGCTAAATTTATTTAATATTCAAGAGACATATTAGTTTTAATTTTATATTTAATTTGTAATTTTGTAAAAATTTATAATTTAAATATTATTTTAAATAAAATAAATAAGATATTTTTAGATTCATCATAAAAATAATTCACAATTAAATATAAAATTACAAGCCACTATTGATTATTACTATTATTATGAGATAAATTTTGATTCGTATAAGTTATTTTATATAGATGCATTCTACAATAAAAAATATTAAAAAAATCATACTATTTTTCGTCTAAACTATTTTGTTGAATAGAAAAAAAAGGTAATGCTTCAAAAAAAATTATTCATTATCAATTACGTAAAATAAAAATTTAAATACACAAATACGAAAAAAAATGTTCTTCAGTCTAACTTAAGATCAATTAATTGAATTGACATAACGAAAAAAATTATTTAATAAAATTATAATATACTTAATATTTATACCGAATAAAAGGTGACACATAAAAACTATCAATCATAATTATTTTATAATTCTTATATCTTAACAATAAAATTTTATAATTACATGTATTATTTATTTTATATGATTTAAATTTAATTAATTTTTAAATTATTTTTATTAATCATAAAAAATAAAATACTATACTCGTGCACCGCACGGGTTTCTAAACTAATTTTAATGGATCCCAATTTCCAACATTCCTTTTCTCAAAGTTCCAATTCGAATAATTTTTCAAATTTCTAAGTCAATCACATACTGTTTTTCCACCGAATATGCAAATTCTCAAATGTCACCATGCCAAACTTTTTTCCAAATTTTCAATTTACCCAAATTCCTCTAATACATTCAATTTACCATATCCCTTTTTTTTATTACAAATGCAAAATTTTCATTCCCTCCTTTTCAACCAAATAACCAAAATATTTTTCAAAATTTGAATGTTGAATCTGCAATCAATAATTCAAATGCAACCGAATCAGTTTTTTTTTATGTAATTCCCAAATCCCTTCTGTTTCCACACAACCATCATTTGAGTCGCTAATGATGCAATGAAAATTTTCAACACCACCTCAACAGGAATGTAAAATTATGTGATTGATAGGTGCATCACCGTCTTCAATCGAACTTGGTCGAGTATATTGGGAACCGTTTTGAAAAGCCTCAATTCATGATACAAATTAATTTGTTTTTATGACAATTTTATGTATTTTTTATTGCGCAATATATATTTTTAATTGTTTTGATCATATCATGCAATTTTTAGTATTTAAATAAAATATTATTTTTCTTTATTTTACATAAATAAATTTTATGCAAATAATTTACAAATTAATTTATAGAATATATCATTTATCACTTTTAGTTGTTTGTGTGAAATAAAAATATATTTTATGAAATATATATTGTAAAAAAAATTAAATAAACAGTAAAGTGATTGTGAAACCCATTATAAAATGTAATAAGAGTTTAAACCAATACAGAGGTATAGTCTGATAAGAAAATTTAATGGAATTTTAATATAACATTAAATTACTCTTTCAAGTAAAACCATTGTCCATGTTTTAAGACCCGATTCCGTTATACCAGTATTGTGCTATGGTGGGCGCCCCTAAAGGTGTAAATGAGTGGTTTGGAGATTAACTAGACGAAGTCCGTCCGTGTTCTAACCAAGTTTACACAATTTTAAAGCTTCATATATAAATAAATCAAACTTGAACAATTGAAAATTCGGTTTATGAAATCATGAACAAATTCACAATGACTTCTCAAATAAGCTCGATAATAAGTTCGTGAACATACTCAAATAAAAGTTCGAGGAATTTTGATATGATTTGGTTACATGCATTATGTATTTCAGTTGTCTTGTTGACAAAGGAGTGTTTGCTTTGACTAGATCTTTATTCAAATCTATTAAATCTATTTTGAAAGGCACATTGCCACTATTGTTTACTATATATACAATCTATCAAATTTATCAATCAGGTGCTTCAAACCCCACACATAAAGGGCAGGAAAAGAACGCAAAGCTCGAAATTTCACAGAAGTTGATTCTCTGTCGATAACTAGTCATAAATGGTTTTCAATTCTTATACAAACTCTCTAAGGTTATCAAGTCAGAATCCCAACTCTGTCATAAGTCGAAAGAAACGGAGACTAATAATGCTTTACGTAGATAAAAGACAAAAAGAATGCAACTTCAAGGCATACTACTGAATATCAACACATCCTTATTCCAACTTTGATACTGCTAAAACAATTCATAAAGTAGGGTCTAACCATCAAAATTCAAGTTTTAACACACATGTAACTTCAAAAGTACAAACTACTAGATTTGCAGCCGTTCAATTCACCATGACACAAACATATCATAAAATTACAGAATCCTATCAAGTAAAGCAAGGAAGAAGTTGGACGGCGAATACCTGAAAGCCAATATCACTACCAAACATCTGAAAGCGAAGTCTCTACTCTAGCTCTGCTGTTACTACAGGAAAGGCCTGGAAAAACAATGGAAGCAAATGAAATTAGCCAATTATAGGATAACTAATGAAGCCTATAACAACAGCAACCATATTCAATCAATCACACGAGGTGGGAGCGGGTAGGACTCAACCACCCTCATTCTCAACTTGATAAATCACAAATTATATCAATTATTCACAAACTACTGGGTTATAGACTTTTGAAATACTCATCTATCTATTCAATCTTTCAGGCACAAGCAACAACCACAACTGCACAAGTATAAACTAAATTAGTTATCTACAAATATGGTACATAAAAGTTGCTAGTCATTTGTTCACAATGCCTCCATGAACAATCAGAAAAATTGTCTATGAAGCTAATCAAAAGGCAAGAAACTCAGTCTTTGGACATGTTTCAATGAGAACAAGTACGTTGATTTAAGATTTTTACCTCTTCAACTCTTCTTTAGGCTGCTCAGTGTTTACCACAACTCAGTTACATTAACAAAATGATCGAACCGTCTTAATATGAATCACCACAACACTGCCACCATGAACCTAAAATACATTTCAAAATTCGATTTACAACTCATCGAAATCTTCAGGATTCATATTCATGAGAATGTAGGTCACAAGCATTAACATATTTTGTCCCACAAAGAACAGAGTTCATAAATATATCCATATGTAACAAATTTCTAATTGTCAATCAAAGATATTCAAATGCAATAAGATCTACCAACAAGTGCGGTTAACCATTCATTAAATGATAAAAAGCCCTGTTTTTTATTCACTAACACGGGTGACACCAAACTTGAATCAAGTTTAAATAAAGCATCGCACTTGCTCACATTAAGAACCCAATTCTCAACGGTACTCTAATTGCGAGCCACACACATTCAACAATTCAATAAAACGAAATCAAACAAAAAACTATTAAGACAGAACAGGGGCATTACAGAACAAGATTACTCTTCGGAACATCCATCTACTGTCAAGGAATCATGCCAGTCTTGCGAGCATAAGCGAAAATTCCACCAGCCTCCACGACGGGACCAGCGTCGCCGATAGGCTTCAACTTGTATTCCTTCCCGGTCGTGTGATTGATCAAACGACCCTCTCCCACCTCTATTGTCACCACATCCCCAGTCCTACACTCCTCACAAACCCTACCCTCCGATTCCAACGGATACACTTCCCCCGTCGCCACCGAATTCCTGAAAAATATCCTGGCGTACGACTCCGCCACAACTGCCGCCACTCCCGCCGCCCCCAGCGCTACCGGCGCGTGCTCCCTCGACGAACCACACCCGAAGTTATCCCCACCAATCACGATCTTATACTTCGTTTTTGTCTCGTTAGGCTCGATGAACCGGGTCTCGTAAGAAGCTGGTAACCCGATTAAGGCGTAGGACCCTAGCTTCTCATACTCGGCCGGGTTCGAGGGGACGAGAGTGAGGTATTCGGCGGGGATGATCTGGTCGGTATCGATGTTGTCACCGACCACGTAGCAGAGACCGTGAAACGTATTTGAGGTGTTGCTCCCGTCTGAGGAGGCGGAGTTTGTGGAAAATGTGGTGGCGCGAGTGCCGGAGAAGTGTGCTGAGGTTGTGGCGGAGAGGGGTTTGAATGGGGAGGTTAAGGAGAGTTTGAGAGAGTGAGGAGAGGATAAAGAGAGGGAGGGTTTGGAAATGGTGGAAGTGAATGTAAAGTTTTGTGAGATGGTGAAGGAAGACACCGCCATTTCCGACTTGATGAACTGAAGGGATGGAAGGAGGGTTGTACACGCCATTAATAAACACTAGTGCGTCTTCTCGTTGAAGGGCTAATTACCTATTCGTCCTATGCAGTTTGGTCTAATTCTCGGCTTCATCCCTCCCTTTGAAAAATATATTATATTAACCATCTAACTTAATGATTTTCTTTTTTTTTGGCCAAATCAATGGCGGTCTCCGAATTTAGGTGTATTTTCTATCTTTTCCCTTACTAATTTTAAATTATCTGCTTTGGTTTTGGAGCGTTTAGTGATTAATAGGGATGTAATTAAATTAAACTGACTTGGACTGAGTTTTGGAACGCTTAGACTAGGCTTGTTAAAACAATCTACGATTTTTAAGCTCAAACTCAACTTTGCCTCAAGATATATTTTGAGTTCAATTGTGGTTTGTTTAAAGTTTATAAACATCGGTAACATAAGAACTCAACGACATGGAGCAAAACATTAGACCGCAAATGAGAACGTCGAGCAAAACATCAAATCGAACAAAAAGAATGTGAAGTAGCAATAAACCGAAAACAACTTGTTTCCTATTTGTTCCCCTTAGTTGAGTGCATGACATGCTATAGAATTTTCAGTTTTTTCAAACTAAAAGAGTGACTCGCGCCATGAATACCTAACTTCTAATCAAACCCTTGTAGCAAGTAAAGAGATTAAAATTGTGTAATTGAGTTTTTGCTCCTTTGAAAAATCCGAAAAATACAATGATGATTTTTTATTGAATATCAATAATGATTACAATAATTTAAAGAAAAGAGCTAAGGGGAGAGAAGAAATAGAGAACTAAAGATTAAAAGGGTAAGTACAATCCATACGGATGTAATGGTGTAATATAATGTAAAGAAAAATGGTATATCAAATGACTATTCGATTTGCTTTCACAGTGGCCTCGGTGGAAATCTTATGTTAGCACCTAATAAATATTTCCTAGGATCAACCCCTCAATTTGTTACCACTAGCTGTGAACACCTTCTAACAATCAACTCTGCAGTAATTAAGCTTTCTAGAATTAAGCAATCAACTCCTCAACAGTCAACTCTCTTGTATGGTCATAATTTTCCTTCCTTTAATGGAGATTATTTCCTTTAGTAGTCACAGGACTTCACAGGAGCCACACATTTTCATAATCCATTCTCTTGATAACTCAAACCTCTTTGCACCATTAATTGTAACTTTCCATGAATATATATTTTTTCCTTCTATAAAGGTTCCAAAGGAGTCAACTCTCTTGAGCAACGTCAACCTTCTACACATGGGGCTCACTACTATGGGTTTTACAAATTCATCCCTGCTCATTGGACCCCGACCCGAACATCACCGTGAGCACAACTATATAAACAAACACTGGTAAAACGGTAGAACAAAAACTAGATATCAAAACCTACACTGAACACATTTAAACAAATAACAAATAATTGAAATTAATAAAATCAACAGAGAAACTCAGGCATGCAAAATCAATAAAGAATCGAACATGCAAAAACTTAAAAATTGAAAAGAAATGATTATCGATATTGCAGCACACAGAAGTTCAAATTGAGAGAAACAACAACCACGAACATCAACAACTTGGAGAATCAAACCAGAAAAAAGAGGAAATCGACATAGAAATTTGGTGATTGAGAGTTTCGATGATTACTTTCGAAATGCATAGTTTAGTTCGATAGAGAAATCCAAACGACGGAGAGGGTGATTTTTTGAAAAAGAGGGAAAAAAATAGCGGCAAGAGAGAGAAAGCAAAAAAATCATAAAAAGCAGAAAGTGAAATATAACAGGATAAAAAAACTAATTATATATCGCTTGTATAAAACAAAGGGGAAATCACACTTTTATAATAAAAATCAATAATAATTTTAAAAAATATTTTCAAAAAATACCAATTTTGAAAAATACCAGAAAAAATAAACTCATTTGACAAATGTCATAATCATGAGAAATTGCAATTTTTTTTGCTAGAAATTGATTTTTACACGAAAAAATGAATTCTAGTAAAAAATATATTTAATTTTTCAAGAAGTTTCTAAGAGAGATCACCTAAAGTTTCTAAATTTCTCCACAAGTCTCTAAAAGTCTTCAAAAGAGAATTTATAATTTTTTTTATAAAAAACTTGGTTTAATTTAGAAGGTCTCCAAAGATCTATGTATCCAAATCTCACAATTTTCTTTTATAAAAAAATTGATTCAATAATTTTTTTGTGTAATATATTTTTTTTTAAATTAAGCTCAATTTGATGTTCAAAAGTCTACAAAGGTCTTCAAATGTAATCGTCTCTGCACAAAATCAATCAAACTCAACAAAAATCAACTAAAATCAACTTGCATACATAAACAAACACCACATTTTTAAGGACTTCTATGAAAAAAAAATAAGACTTAGGGTGCTTTTGCAATTTGATAAAAAATAACAAGGCAGTAGCTAGGGTTGAAACCTTAGTCGCTGCCTCATTTAACCAGATCCACTAGCCGCCATATCTCCTTTGTCGTTCGCGTCTACCCTGCCATTCACAACATTACCAAAAACGCATAAAATCGCCGCCACATCCAGATCCATCACCTGCAAGAACAAGTTCACAACATTCTGACGAGAGGGATAGAGGCGATAAGATAGGAGCAGTTAGGGTTTAGTTGGGTGAGAGAGAAGAGATGAAGAGGGAGAGAGAGAGAGGGGCAACAAGATAGGGGCAGGTAAGGTTCGATTGAGAAATAGAGAAGAGACGAAGAGAAGATGAGAGAGAGAGAGAGGCAATATTAGAGGAGCGTTAATGGACGTCGACGTAGAAGGAGGCCAAGAGAAAAGATGACCGGAGGGGGATCTGTTGAGAGAGAAAGAGGCAGAAAAGAAGGGAAATTGTGAGGAGAGAGAGGAGAGGAAGAGAGGAAACTGAAGAGATAGAAAACAAGGAGAAAAAAGTGAAAAGGATCGGTTTTATTTGTTTTGATTATGGCATTCTCGTGATTCACTTCCAAAAATCTAGCATTTGTAAAAAAAAATATATCCTATTTATATTTTTCAAATTTAAAAATTTTATGGTTCAATTTGTTAAATTTAGTAGTTAAGTGTGACACCTCACATAATTAACTCTAAAACAAAAGGTGTATTTCATCTAATTTTCACCAAATAGTAACCGAACCTAGGCCATGCTGCAGAACTGATAAATGGTTTTTTTCATAACTAACCCATCAAACTAAAATATATTCTACAAATGACCACTTTAAAACTTTAACCAAATATACCCATAATTTGGTTAAATGTTTTGCGAAACTAGCCATCTGAAGCCTAAAACATGAATTTAGGAAATCCCCTACAAATTCGGTTTTTTGCTAGAAATTCGGATTTTCCATTACTTGCAATCGGATTTCAAGGGACCACATTTATTAAGATACAATTTGATTGCTTAATCACAATCACTATTTATTTTAACCAAAAATAAATAAATACAAAAAGAACAAATACATATCATCAGGTTCGAAAAACATGAGAAAAATAAAAACTAGAAGCATAACATTTAAAGTTGTTTAAAATTATTACTGAAACTTAATTGAAACTCGACAAAAATTTTGTCATTCAAATATTATTGAAAAAATAATTAAGGGTTAGAGTACCAAGACATTAAAAATTTTCAGAAAAGCATAATATTTGCAATTGCTAGAATAATTTTTTTACTGAAACTCGATAGAAAATTTCTAATGTATTTTACAAAAATATAAATACAATGGCGTATCATAATTTGAAACGTCTTTGAAACTAGATTAAAACTACATTGGATGTTAAGATAAAATTATGAATATGAAATATTCATAAAATCATGAAAATTGACATATTTAAAATTACCATAATAATAACTACTCCACTTTCACAA
>CAODLS012873713.1:0-19781 GCA_948243855.1 Flueggea neowawraea
CACTTTTCTCTATTAACTTAACTAGATTGATTTAACAGACAAATTAATCAAAATTATTTTGGTTTAATTAGAATTCTTTTACACAAAAATTATCTTATTTTAAACGTGTCTACTATAAATAAATTAAAGATCTTTTTGGTATCTAACAATCATAGAATTCTCTTTTTTTTTTTGAAGAGTAGAATTCTCCATTTTAAATCGGTAATTGACGATATAAAGCAAACATTTTTTTTTTGAATAGGTATAAAGTAGATACATAACTAATGGTATGGAGTGCTTTTAATCAAATGGATATTAAAGCACAAAAACATGGGGAATAAAGGAAAAAGGAAAAAAAAAAAGAATGCAAGAAACACCTCCTTTAAATTATATGTTAAATGAAAACCACACTTTTAAGAATATATCAAATATATTGTAAAAAAAAGAATATATCAAATAGATTATTAAAAATTATATGTACCTACCACCACAATGATGCATCCACAATTTATAACTCGTAATTAATGTGTTTGACCACTAAAAACTATTATTATAAAGTTTGTTTGGCGTCATAATATATAATATATAATATTTTTTAATAATTAATAAAAATAAATAATAAAAAATAAAAATATAATACGACTTTTAATAAAATTAATTATACATAATATGTTATATGTTGTTTAAAATATGTTATATACTATTCACGATAAACGAGCCCATATTCTTCAAAGAATTTGTTTATTGCTTTATTTTTTTGTTACATAATTTATTTATGTAAATCGCTTTTCTAATCCTTACGTAGTTTAACATAAAGAAATGCTACGTTCATTTTAAAATTCCTTTTTTCAAACTTTTACAGCATATATATTCTCACACAAAAAAATATGTGTTGCTCCAATATTTAATAGATTGATTTCAATTAATCTCAAGCATTAAAAAAGATTTGAAATTTCCGAGAAGATATTTATCAAAAGGGTCAAAATCGCCAATGACCTATTTTGGCTTGATTCCAATATTTTTTTTAGTAAAAAGGCCATATTGGAGGCATTTTCTATTCTACCCAAATTTCTTGCCACCCAATGTGGGTTTTGAACCCAAGATTTTAAGGTCTCAATATGAATTGGTTATTACTAAATAGACATGTTATTATGGAAATAGTAAATCGAACCAGAATCTAATTGGTCAAAATCGATCAAAACCTAAATCGAATCGAATCGGAACCGGCAGACCAAAACTGGAGGGTTATATTTTAGGTTCCGGTTTTACCTCTCTAAAAACCGTCGAACCGTCAGTTCGAACCGGTAGTAGAACTGGCGGTTCGAACATTTTTTATTTTTTATTTCAACTTTATAAATTAGAAATATTTAGAATATAATATATTATTGATACTATAGTTAATTGTTAAATATAACCAAATTTACAAACATGAAAAAAATAATGAGATATAGCGAATTAAAAATATTTTTTTTTAAATGAGGGAACCAAACTGGAATCGAATCAGAATCGAACCGGCAATTGAACCGGTCAAAACCAATCAAAATCTGATTAAAATCAGAACCGAAATCGGACCAAACTGTGAGAACCACTATTTGGTTCTAGTTCCCATTCCAAAAATTGGAACCGACGGTTCTGGAACTGACAACAACTCTAGTACTAAACCAAGCGACTTTGCTCAATTGATTCTAATATTATAGACTGAATTCAATAGTACAACATTCATTAAAAATTAAATAATTAATGAACATCTTAGCTTTTATATTAATGTTACTAAAATTTGCATGAATATGTAGTGTGTATTTTTAAAATTTAATTTTTCTTGAATGATTAGGGGGAAAAAACATCGTGTGGCACACTTAAAAAAGGGCAGAAAAAGAAGAAGAAGAAGCAGAAAAAACATGACTTATTTGTAATTTAATAATTGTTCGGGATCACTTTTATAATTTTGCAACACGGAAAATCTGCACTATATATTCAACACTCGTCCTGACTTTCTGTTTCCCCAGTATCCTTTCACATCCCAAACTCCTCTCTCTCAACTGAGATATATATATATATATATATATATATATATATATATATATATATATATAATCAGCCTCAACAACGGGTTCTTCACTTCAATTTCTATTTGCTCAGGCAGTCATGTCTCTCCTCTCAGATCTCATCAACTTGAACCTCTCTGATACCACTGAAAAGATCATTGCTGAATACATATGGTCTCTGTCTTTCTCTCTGTTTCTCCCTTACAACTTTTTTGGTTCTATAAATGATTTATTTTCTTATTTGACATGTCTTTTTTTTTTGAAGAGTATTTGACATGTCTTTTTACGGGCTTCTTTTGGTTTGATCAATCAAACGCATAATCTCTCCATATACAGGCTCCTCTTTTATGTTTTTTTTTTCCAAATACCCTTTTGGTTTCACTCTGTTCTTTTGTTAATTCTGGTCATGTTTTATATGTAGACATGTATTTATGTTGTTGTCCTCCTTTATGGGTATTCAGTTATTTTGATATAGTTCAATAAAGTTTTGATCTTTACATGCCAAACTTTCAGGATCGGTGGATCTGGCATGGACCTACGTAGCAAAGCCAGGGTAAAGTTATCTTCTTTTTCTTTTTCGTTTTTCATGTGTTTGTGTCTTTGGTGAATTTCACGAGAAGTTGGTTGATAAGTTTATAATAATTTTACCTTAAACAGACCCTTAATGGCCCTGTCGGTGATCCTAAAAAGCTTCCAAAGTGGAACTACGATGGTTCAAGCACTGGTCAAGCCCCTGGTGAAGACAGTGAAGTCATCTTATAGTATATTTTCTCTTTCTCTATGTCTTTTGTTCTTTTTGGTGGCACTTGTTTTAGGATGTTTGGATTTACCCTTCTTTTGGTGTGTTGAAAACAGTCCTCAAGCCATATTCCGGGACCCTTTTAGGAGAGGCAACAACATCTTGGTTAGTCACTTTCACTTGTTTAATTAAGTGCTAAATTTTTTAAATTTGGTCTATTTAATTAATAACCAGTTTAAATAATCAATTTCTTGATGTTTATATCATAGCTATAATTAATTTATTGCTCTTAATACATATAGGTGATGTGTGATGCATATACGCCAGCTGGAGAGCCAATTCCAACCAACAAGAGACACAATGCTGCAAAAATTTTCAGCCACCCAGATGTTGTTGCTGAGGAACCTTGGTAATATAATTATTTTTGTTTAACAAATTAAAATATATGAAATTTGATATGATTATTTTCTAATTTGATCATAATGTGAAATAATTATAGGTATGGTATAGAGCAAGAGTACACCTTGTTGCAGAAAGATGTAAAATGGCCACTTGGGTGGCCTCTTGGAGGTTACCCTGGACCACAGGTACTAATTTTTGTTTCATTTTCTCTTCTTTTGAATTTCTGATCTTAATTTATGGAGATTTGTGCTTTTGATATTATATGATAGTTACATCTCTCTTGTTTGTATCTAAAACAATTTCTACCTGATGCCAAACTTGTTCCGAGTCTGTCTTTGCTTCTATCGAAACAGAGGTTTGTCTTTATATGGAAAGTGATAGTCATCTTGTAAACGTATCATTACTGTAAAACAATCTGTGAAGTTTTCAATCCGTGCATTTTGTTGTAATTCTTTAATTGGAGGACTGTTTTCTCTTTGATCTTCATATGGAAATTGAATTGAGTGTTTAATTTTTCAATTCAGGGTCCTTACTACTGTGGTACTGGTGCCGATAAGGCCTTCGGTCGAGACATTGTTGATTCTCATTATAAATCATGTCTCTACTCTGGGATCAACATTTCCGGCATCAATGGAGAAGTCATGCCCGGCCAGGTAAGTCCAAGGTTTGTTTTATATATTATATTTACAAATTACTGTTGTATTTAATGATTGACGGACTTCTTTGTACATGTATAGTGGGAATTCCAAGTTGGTCCTGCTGTCGGTATCTCAGCCGGAGATGAGTTGTGGGTGGCTCGATACATTCTGGAGGTACCCGTTTGATATCTTTGTGTTTTGGTTGAATTAGCTGGATTTGTCTATACAATGTCAAATGTGAAGTGCAAAATCAATGTTCCTAATGCTGTGATCTGTCTGAAATCAGAGGATTACTGAAATCGCCGGATTAGTAGTCTCATTCGACCCAAAACCTATTGAGGTAGATTATCTTTGATTTCTTGCCTTTTCAGTCAGTATTTTCTGATTCTTTAAGTGTTTGTGTAAAGTTCTGTTATAGATTTTAAATTTAAAGTTCTTTGTCTCCCGCAGGGTGATTGGAATGGAGCTGGTGCTCACACAAACTACAGGTATATATTTCATATGAAGGCAAATGGGCTTCGGTTTTCATTATGTTGAAGCTTACTGAATATCGAATTCCGCAACTGATCTGTGTTTTTTGTCCTGTCAGCACCAAGACCATGAGAAGTGATGGAGGATTTGAAGTCATCAAGAAAGCCATTGAGAAACTTGGTTTAAGGCATAAGGAACACATTGCTGCTTATGGAGATGGCAATGAGCGTCGTTTGACCGGTCGCCACGAAACTGCCGATATCAACAAATTCTCATGGGTATGAATCTCATTGTAACCGTTTGTGTTGCTTCCTGATTCAATAAATCTGCCTTCATTATTTACAGTTGCAGAGTAAAAAATGGAACTATTTGCGACTTGATTGACAGTGTTATCTGAATTCGGAGTAAATTGCAACTTTGGTTTAATTTTTGCTATTTGTCTTCAGGGCGTGGCAAATCGCGGATCATCCGTCAGAGTTGGAAGGGACACAGAGAAGGCTGGTAAAGGTTATTTTGAGGACAGAAGGCCTGCTTCGAACATGGATCCCTACGTCGTCACCTCCATGATTGCTGAGACAACCATCCTCTGGAACCCATAAACTCGCAACCATTGTTGCCTAGTTGATTGCATTGTGGTGCAGTGGCTTCTATTTCTTTTCTCCTGCTGGATAATCAATAGATAAATTGTACCATTATTTTTTGCCTTCACCATCTGCATTTTCGTGTACACTGGTTTGAACCGATCATTGTGTCCTTTTTGCCCTGTAATCGGATGATTTAATTACCCTAATAAACTCGACGAAGCATATGAATGAAAATGATTGATTATTTGTCCCGGTTGTCTGGTTTGTTATTCTTATTCTTCTAAGTAATTTTTATTAAGAATCGAATTTACAAATTTTTAAAATTAAAATTGACTCAAATATTAATAAATCGAAAAAATCAAATGAATCGGTCTCGAAGTCGGATGGCATGATGTTTTCAGCGGTGAGACGTGACATGGTCGTGAGGGTGGTTTGGAAGAACGGTAGAGCTATTAGAGTAGTAGTTAAGTATTATTGCAATGGTTATTGTGGATTTGTTTTTCCGAACAGTAATGGTTGTTGTGGAATGGCGTTATAGTCACAGGAGGTAGGTTTTGATGGTGACGTGGCATTGAATATGTCAACCTACTCAATAATAAAAATCGTGTATTCTGGATGCACAAGTAATTTCGTATGGAAAAATATGGTAGATCTTGATTTTGTGCTAGATGGTTTCAACTAGCAATATTTACTAATTGTTTGCTTGAGATTTTAATTTTCGTAGATTAAATAGTAGATAATAAAAATAAATTATTATTTATTGTTCTTTCTATACAAGTTGTTAGTACTTTTTGTTGTTTAATGTGAAGAATTCAGTTAATCAGACGGATTATAATTTATGTGTTTATCAAGAAAATTATCTTTAATTCTTTTGCCCGTGAATAAAGTCATCATTTTCTTTCAAAAAAAGTTATCCACAAAACCCCTTTTCATTCTACACAAATTAAATAATTCTCTTTTAATATTATTTAATTTAATGAATTAATTTGCCCATAGTGCCTTGTTAGGTTGAAAGACTCTTGTGCCAAAAACAAGGTTGTCGTTTTGTTGTGTTTTGTTGGACGAGCATTTTGTTGAGATAGACAAAAAGTTGCACTCTATTTTGGGGTTACTCGTACTAATGAGTTAAGAGTCTAATTAAAATTAATTAAGTGGTTAAATACATACATTATCAATTTGTTGTTTGAGGTTAGAATTTCACTATTTAAAAGAGAGAGAGAGAAACAAATAATGAACCGGGACCAAGCTAACGCGACAATAAATTTTTTTATTTCAACTCAAAATAAATGTTAAATAACCGATTCAGCTTTGTGAGATTTGACTAGATTTGATCTTCTCAATTAAATCTAATTGTGTAAAAACATACAAAAAATATAAGAATCTTTAATTTGTTGACTATATTTGTAGTAAATAAGTTATTTGAGATGGTTGAATCTATTGAAATTTATGAATTAAATTTAAATTTAATGAAAACCTTGTGCCTGGATTTTGTAAATGCTTGTATAACAATTGTGTTAATGAATTGATTAGGTAACCAATTCAAAATAGACATTTTGGCTATTTGAACTCTCGGTTGTGTTAATTTTGAAAATGTATTAGGGTTGATTAGTACCTTATGCATACTCGAAATTCTGAATCGTTTAATTTGTTTAACTTTATTTTGTAACGTGAGTCCTATGCTAAATTTTATTGATTTAATTAGAATGGATCCTTGTTTTATTTTTCTTGTTTTCTTTGCTTGGAGACAAGCAAGACTTTAAGTGAGGGAGAGTTGATAATTGTGAAATTTGGTTATTTTTAGTGGTGTTTAATGTGTGTTAATGTTTTTTTTTTGTGAGTATTAATATGTGAATTAGTGGGTTGTAGGAGTTATTTTTAGAATCAATGTGTGTATTTATAGATGTTTTAAGTTTTAATTAATTTTTAATGTGTTTAATTATTATTCTTAATTGTGATTTTTATTGGCCAAGAAGTGAATTTTGTAGGTTACTTGTGTGTTAAATCATATTTGATGTAGGTGGCAACTATTAAAAATAACAATTAAAGATGACATTGATGGACACAATAAATGTCTCAACTGAGAAAACGTTTCAAATATGAGAAAATGAATGACTGATGCAGTATCTCGGCTGACACATTTGCCTCAACCGAGAGGAACTAGACAGCTGACAATGACGGTTTTCACTTGGAGAAACTGAAGAATTACTCATAACTTACCTTAGGTGCATTGAAATACATTCATAAGGTAATTTAAGAGAACACCTTAGAAGAATGTTATAAAAAACCCTCTTTTGGAAGAAGATGGAGATCATCCTACACAATCCAAGTCACAACACAACATCATTTCCATTCATTTTGAAGAAGAGCAATAGTGAAGTCTTGAAGCCAAGATTAAGGAGAAGAGTTCAAGCAACGACAAAGAGTTCTTCTTTCTCCTTTTTAATTCTTGTTTATTTTGATGGAATTGATGATTGTTGTTCTTTTGTTTCCTTTTTCTATGGATAATTAAACCTTTTTGTAGGAATTAACTCTTGAAGTATTTCTTTTATGGTAATCTTTTGGGTTTAATATTAAGTTTTGCGATGTTTATTAAATTTACTTATTCTCATTACAATTGAGAGATTGAATTAGATTATTTGTGCTATGTGTGCAATGAGAATTGTAGCATAATAAACCTATAAACATCGGATTAGTTAAGAATCACTGAGAGATCGTGAGGATTAACTAATTGTTCAAAAGATTGCTTAATGCATCAATTGTTATAACTTGGGTTGGAATTGATAATTGAGAGATTAAAATTACATTCTTGTTATCTAATTTGATAGTTAGTTATTGTTTGAGAAATGATAACTAAAATTATTGGATATCTAGAGGTTTAACATCGTTAAACCTAATTGAGAGACTAAAAGGGAATGTGAATATTATTAATTCCTAGGTTGTGATATTGATTGTTGTTAAGCATTAAATTGAAGAGCAAGTTTATATTTGTTGTTGTTTTTATTTTATTTTATTAATCATTCAATTGTTATCTCAAATAAATTAAAAATAGATTAATTAGTAGATAAATTCATCGTCCTCATAAAATTGATATTTTTACTATTTAAACAACCGTGTACTTACGGTTCAACACTTGCCTTTCATTGTTCTTCTTCAATGCTGTTTTTTTTTGCCAACGATGCTGTTGGTTTCTTGCAATAGTGATTCATGGTATCTTGTCCCAAAGTTTGTTAATGGAACTACAGATCGAATGGTCTGGAAGAGACAAATTCGATGGAAGGGACTTATCACCGACGATCTTTCTGGTGTAATGGATACTGTCTTAGAATATTCTGGGTTGTCTTGGTTTATTATCATTGGATTGTATAAGCCCATGAGCTTCCACCTGGATGAATGCATTTTATGTATCTCCCTGGTATCTTTGCTTTGTAAACTATTGTATTTTGGGTTGAGTCCGACAAAAAAACACAATTGTTTGTAATTATATTTTTAAAATTTGACTATCATAAAATAAAAAATATATAATCATCAAATATATATATATATATATATATATATATATAAAATACAAATATTAAAATTGAATTAAAAAATAATTAATTAAAATATAAAAAAGAAAAAGAATAGTTTGTATTACAGTGTCACGCCTCATTTAGTGTGACATTGCAACTCTTCCTTATTTGGATGCAAAAAATAGTGCTCGGTTGGAGTGCATTTTTTGCTCCAAATCCAACCTTTGGCTCTAAAATAAAACTAGGTTGCAGAAGTTATTAGTGTTTATGATTAGAGATGCCTAATATATTTAAAATTCATCGTAATTAAATATATAATGATAATTTTTATGCAGCACTTAGTAAATTATATAATGATATACGAAAAATAAATTATAAACTCAAAAGCGATAATAAAAAAATTACAAAGATATATTAAATTAAATATATAATAAAATAAATTATAAAATATAAAAACTAGAAAGCTGAATAAAAATGAAAAAGGTTCACTAGAGAGAGGAAAAGATGGGCGCTGCATTTTCCAATAAATCAGGTTGGTTTGACATTGAAGTAAGTGCAGCGAAAGTTGGGCGCTGCATTTTCCATGTGATGTGATGTGATGATGCCTTGGGAAGTGTCACGGCAAAAGTTGTTTGTGTGTATTCACCAACTCTGACATCAATCACCGATGCCGTACGTACTCTCCCACTTTGGATTGGACCAAAAATGATCTCTCTCTATTCTCTGATGTCACACATAAGTCAGTTAAAAAATAATGGCACGGGGGAGTCACTGAGAATGCTAAAGTTTTTTACCAAAGAGCAAACTTACCCTGGGCTGAACGTTTTGTTACAGACAAATATCCGCCTTGCTCTTTTTCTTAGTTGGACCACAAAAGGTAACAATTCTTACGAGTCCCCGTATGAAATCATGCATTTTGTGGCTTTTTTACTGTTTAGTTTCTATATTATTCAATTTTTCAATTTTAATCCCTATTTAAAAAAAAATTATATTTTAGTCTTTTTTACTTTTTTATTTGAACTTTATTAATAATCTAAAATAAACCGTAAAACAATCTGTTCAAATCTAAAAAAACACCTCGACTCATTATCAACCCAACATCAACTTAATTTAAATACAAATTTAAAAAAATTTAAAATATTTCTAAAAATTTTGCTAAAATTTTTAAAAATAAAAAACAACCTTAGATTAAGCTAAGAACAACTATTAAAAAATATTGACTAAAATTTAAATAAAAATTTTAAACCTTTTAAAACTCTTAAAAAACCCAATGGTGGATGACAGTATTGAGAGAAGAGAAGAGAAGAGAAAGAGAAAATAGAGAGAGTGACAGAAACATAACGAAAAGAGAGAGAGAAGGGGGAAGGAGAGTGGATGAGAGAGATAGAGAAACAGTTGAAATAAAAAATGTCAGTCACAGACTCACAATACGAAGCTCCGTTTAAAATGTTAGAATGCTCCGTTTAAAATGTTAGAATGAAAAAAAGCTCCATACGCTGGAGAGAAAAGGTGTCAAAGAAAGTGTATTGGGTAATTAACCCTCGATAATACCTAAAAGTTTAGGATTTTAAATGTTTGCTAGGAGTATTTGAGAAATAAAAAAGAATGAAAATGTTTGAGGACTATCACTTGTATTAATTTCCTACTTATAACAATACATATAAACAACTATCCAAAAGCCAACATTAGAAAAATGGCAGTGTTCACCATACAACTTTGTCAACAGTTGGGCATAAAGCAAATGGACTGATGAACTAGATGTAAAGGACAATCATGTAAATGACATAAAACAAAGTAAAAAGTCCTGAAGACTTACTTATTTAGCAAAATAATATCTAAACTCCGCCATGCGCCCAACAAACAATTAAACTAATGGAAATTGAAGACAATGTAACTTGAAACTGAAAGCTGAGTAAACTACAAGAAACAAAATGACAATAATGACGGGTCTATAATGCGTGTCTTGCATAATTCCTCCTTCACATATTTATATTGAAGAATTTATCATTTACTTTTTAAGTCCTCGCTCCACATTCTGAGTTTGTGGGAATATCCTGTGACTCCATGTTCTTTTGTAACCTCTCATGTCGTGGGTGAACCCAACTTTCCATGATGGTCGTGTTCCTCAGATAACACATGTTCAATGTTGTTGTCATTCCCGAGCCTACTTCCCTTTTGGTCTTCGGATTGATTATTGCTATATTTCTCAAACATATGGTCTTGGACTCAGGTTGGTTTGTTTGAGCACTAACTATCAGCCTGTCTGAGGTTTTGCTGCTTGGGGCTGGATAGGTTTTAGCTCGTTAGATATCCTCGAAATTGTTTCAATTTCTTCTTGCACGCGTAATCCCAATGGTTGTGTGAGGAGGGCATCTGTCCCCTCACCATCCACTCCTGCGAATCATTTCTTTTATTTTTTGCAGTGACTGCTTTACCTACTCATGACACGTGTCCAACCCATTAAATCCATCTAACATGATGATAAAAAAAATAAAATTATAACAGTGAAAATCCAAAGATAAAAGAGATCGATAAACAATTACAAATATAGTTGGGTATACATAACCCAATAGAAAAGGGTAAAACCGTATTCCTAAATAAGGAAATGGGTTGGTTGAAATGACCTAAAACCAACAAAATCCTACCTAATTCATTGGCATCCACATGCCCATCAGTGCCACACTGCTTCCAGCCATCTCTGAACCACCGCTACTGTAATACCCTTATTTTTCTAATGTGATTAAATTATAATTATATAACCACATAAAATCATATATCATTAGAGAAATTAAAGAAGAAAGTATTCACTTTTATGCAGACATAACCATAGATATTAGTACAAGTCATATATATAAGTTAGTTTAAAAATTCTACAAATGCAAACCAAAAGAGACTCAACTAAATATATTTGCAAATGCTGAGGAGGAGAGAGTCTAGAGAACCAACCAGCCAACATGTTGTCACAATCGAAATTTGGCCATGACCGGAGCAAGAATTGAGGGAGCGGGGCCTCCTTGAAACTCGAATGCGTGGAATATCCGAACATGTTAACTGTAATAAACACTTCTTTAAATGAAAAATTATTCCCATAACTATATTATAAGCTTAATATAAATCCTATAATTTCTACTGAAATTCGGGTAGAGTCTCCCCTATAATACAAGCAACTTCATGTCATCAATCAAGAAAAAAGAAGCACCTAACATATTATCATAATAATCCATCATTATTCAACCAACCATCCAAACAAATTCATTTCAACAGTCCACAATAAGTCAATCCCACCAACTAGAGGTTACAAGTCAAGTTCCCTGACAACGTTTCAAACCACCAAAATAATATTAACCTGCTCGGGAATACTAAAAATAGAGTAAAGCAGTGAGTAAGGTCGATCCACAGAGATTGGTAGAAAATTGTTTAATTGCAGAAACAGAAAAGTAAAATGAGATTGTTGAAAACAAATTTGAAAACTGATTATGAAAGCAAGCAGAAGTAGAAATTTGCAACAGAGAATAAATCAACAGCAATAAAAGTAAGATGAATTCAATAATGAGAGAAGCCTAGCCAAGATATTTTATCTGTTCAATCTAATCAGTCGATCACAGACACAAAAGATAATTATTAAGCATTCGAATACCCAATCTCTTCTTAATTTATTGATAGCCCCAAGACGCCCTACAAACTATTTTTCTAGCCACTAGACAACCCACGGGACGCCCTGACAAGGTTTAATCTATGACAGCAGTACGAATCAAAGAGATCCCTATCCTAACCAGTGAAATTAGAAATGTCTTGATTCATTTAAACCAGATTATTCAACCCCACAACAATGAATAATGCCTAAACCACATACATCCACGTTGTTCGTTACCTAGATTGAGACTAATGTGACACACTATCAATCTTAAATAACAATATATAATTCATTCAATCACACGCCAAATCTTGCAATCAATATGAATAATAATAAAGGAAGTAAGGTAGAGAGATTGAATAAATACTAAGAGTATTTTATAACAAATAAAACCAAAGTCTCACAACTACAATAGATCGAACTTCAGAAATATCTCAACTAACAAAGTGTTTAGTTACACATGCTAGAGGAAAGAACACAAAAAACCAGAGAGAAGATGGTCATTGGCCCTTATTTGTGCGTGCGTGAATGAGAGAATGAGGGAGGAGAGAGAAAACTTTGTTTAAATATATCTCCTAATTAGGAAAGCCCAAATTTCCTTAAAAATAGCTAATAAAAATAATAATAAAGCTAATTGTTTGATCCAACAACAAAATTGAGTTAAAAGCCTTTAATACACATCCAAAACATGGCCTATGAGTGTGGCACGTGACCCAATGCACATGGTCAAACTTGGTCAACACGGGTCAATTATGGTATGGTCACGCAGAGATACAATTTTTGACTGAAATGCACAAAAATAACTCCAAATCTTCATGTTTCACCAATATTCCACCTAAAACACCAAGAAGCATAAAAACATAAAAACACACGAATAATAACAATTTATAATGCAAAATAAACTTAAAATACAATGCAAATCTTGCATGAAATACAATCTATCATTCCCATACAGAGTATCTAGATTTATAATACAATTCTGATATAATATAAATAAATAAAATATGATAGTGTTAGCATGAACAAATATGCTACAAAATAAGCAATGAAATCTCAAAGCTAACGAACCTGCAAAACTGAAAAGGAGAGGGAGATGAGCCTTAAGCTCAATGAGTAACAAGCATACATAAAAAAATAAAAATACTAGGCATATAACATTTTGAATCGAAGATAAGAAAAATAGTTACAAACTTCTTTTTAACAGAAAATTGAAAAACATGAACAATTATATTTATTAGAAAAATATTAACTGCAATATTACAAACTAAATTCTTTATTATGAAAACATAATTCTTCCATCAACTTTCAATTCACCATTGGTTAAAAAAAAAGCTTCTCAAATCATTTTTAACCATAATTTTTTTTGAATAAAAACATGAGTCTTAAAAATTAGTGATTGCAATAGGGACATCCCAACTAGGTTGACACCTCCCTTGTGATCTCTTCATTTTTCAGAGCTCAAATTTAATTAATGCAAAAGAAAATGTATAGAATATAAGATACAACCCAAAAAGGGGCAAAACAAGAACAACAAGCAGCTGCTAAACAAAGCGGAACCTCTCAACTCTATTTAAATCATCATAGATAAGAGAGCCACATAAATGAGGAAAACAAGGCCACCATTCCAGACTGGGAAGAGACCGTCCATGATTGGCAAGCTTGTCAGCTACCCCATTGCCTTCTCTGAAAATGTGCAAAGCAACCACATGCATATGAGACATAAGGGATAAACATTCTTGCCACTCCAGATACACCTACCAAGGAACATAAATTGAGCGAGTTTTGATCAATTGCACCACATAAGTAGAGTCACTCTCAATCCAAAACGAGTGCCAACCCATCTCACAAGCTTTCTGAATTGCCCAAATAGCTGCGATAAGCTTAACCAAGAATGTAGAAACCCCGTCTGTAGGAAGGGAGAAGCAGCCCCTAAGGAAGTCTTTGGGATTGCAAAAAACGCCACCTGCACCAGAATAAAAAGCATAGAAAGAACCATCAGTGTTTACCTTCATCCAATTCAATGGAAGGGGCTGCCATCTAACTGGGATGATGGTAGGTGCTTTTGAGGCCTCCCTATAATAATCAGCTGCCACAGAACAATTAGGTCTGAGAGACTGTTATTCATTGATCCCAACTGAAAATAATTGGCCCATAAATAAGAAAACATTTTTTCAAGTGATTTCCTTAAAATTCACACATTTATAACTTTACATACATAGGGGTCGAAAGCGAATTATGCAAATTTATCAAAACGGAGCTAGCAATCACCTCTCTCGCTAGTGGAGCATTCTATCAATCACCTTCCCTACTAGTGGATCATACCAGCATATACCTCCCTGGCTGGCTAGAGTGAATAACGAAAACAAAATCATGAAATATGCCCCACATACATATAGGCTAAAAAAGAGAGTCTAAAGATAGTTTTGTTATCCAAATACCAAGTGGCAAATCATTATAAATTATAAACATTTTGCCCATTTGAAAATATTTTTAATAAAGTGTAACTTTACTTATAATTTAAAACCAATATTCGGAAATCAAATTACTTGGCAAAACCGAAATACTCATAAGTCTCAAGTCTACGGTCAAATCATCTTATAAGGTTAACCAAAACCAAGCAACAGAACAAGTAAGCAAGCATGTATACAAGTTACTCATCAACATACCAAGCATCCCAAGCTAGCGACGATCGGACTCAACACGCTCTCCGGAGTCTAATACAAAAAATTATATATTCAAGTCAAAACCAATCCACATACGAACGTAATGCATGCATTTACTCAAAGAATGCCTAACCGAGATTAATGCATAATTAGGTAACATCCTTCCTAATAATTATGACTTACCTAAAATTGATAACAAATTTCGAATCCACCAATCTCCACGAATAACAATCCTCCTCCATAACTATTTTATCACTTCGATTCTCTCAAATAATAAATATATCAAAATCTCAAATTTCCACCAATTCCAAAACTTTTTTGTTTTGAGTTCTTGAATCAAAGTTACATTCCACATGCTTTAATTATTTAAATTAATCTCTCTAAATTATCTCTATAAAATTTATTTATAAAAATTCTAAAGATGTCACTAATCCTAATATCTAAGGTACAAGACTATCAATTGCATGCACATAATAAAACCCAACAATTCTCTCTCTCTCTTATCATATTTTGTCTTGACTTAATGGACCAACATACTTCCAAGAACATAATAGAAACTCACTCTAATATTTAAGAAAGTTTTGAATAAAAATTCTAACCATAAAAACTAAAATTCCAAAATTTTAATCTACCAAATCAAAACCCATAACAAAATAATACTGCAATAACTGAAAACTTTAAATTAAGCAATCTAAACTAGAAATCTTACCAGTTAAATTTTAAATTCTTTGAGACCCAACTTCAAATCTTTTCCTTTATGCTCTAAAATAGCAATGCATGCAAGCCTTTCGGTATGTGTAATTGGTTGAAAGAATAGAAATGGTGAAAATAATAGAAAAAAAGAAAATAGGAGGAGAGTGAGTGAGTACGAGAAATGACGGTGGTGGTGTCGTGTTGAAAATGGCAGCATGAGAGAGAGTGGACGAGTTATGGGCCTTTTTATAGATGTCATTTACATTTTTTAGATGTTATAATTAGTTTTAAATTTATCTAATGGTTATAATATGACAATATATTAAAAATAGTTATGTTGTACATATATTTTTTAATATATTAATATTTTTATAACCGTTAGATAAATTTTAAATTAATCTACACTATTAAAAAATATAAAAGATGTTAACCTAAAATCATCATAGCCAAGTCCTGAGAGAGAGAGTGCTCTGTTTTAAAATATTGACTGACAAATATGCCAGTTTAATTCCTGAAGTTATTTATAATATAAATATTCTATTGATCTTAGTCAAAATGCTGAGAAAATGTATTTTTAATTATAATATAAATATTAACTCTTGTACTTAATAAATGTATAATTTGATTCCTAATTAGATATGACAAAATTATATTCTTATTTTTATTTATTGTTATTATTTTCAAGAATGTTACAAATTATATAAGTTGCAATTAAAATATCATATTTCAACAAAAAGTATTGTCAAAAATTATAATAACTCATCAATTTCGTGAGTATCATAGAAACAAACTTATGCAAAAGTATTGCTAAATCACTCTCCCTTCCTTGAGTGTTTGGCAGTACATTTTTTGTTATCTTAGAAGTCGTTTCGAAGTCAACCAAATATTCTTCTTTATCTCTCTGCGCCGCCTCTCTCTCATCCTCATGACACTCATCATCGCCCAATTTGTAGGATTAACATGCTAGCACAGACAATGAGGTTAATTAATTAGTTAGGCGACTCGAGTGGAAGGAAATCTTAGAGTTGGATGGACTTGCTATTCTAAATGGTTTTTTAAATGAATCTTAACAATCTTTGCAAATTCAACAAACATATTTGGGTTGCAATGTGTTGTATATTCGTTGTTTTGTCGTCCCCAACTGTTCTTAAAGTGTATTTATACTTCCTATATTATTTCTAGCAGTTGTGACTCATCCCTTGTCCAAACGGTTCGATCATGGAACGTACACATCTTGCCCAAAACTAGATCATTTTACCTTTGCCAATTAAGTATGAACTTTTTGCACAATAAATCAAATATAAAATCAAATATTAATTACCATCACTGTTGAAAACTTCAATGGTCCAATCTTGGCAAGTTTCGATCTATAACAGTTTTGATCATGGATTGTACACAATTTGCGCAAAACTGGATCATTGTAGCTCTTATTTATTTTTTCTTTGTTTAACTTTCTCTTTGTTAGCTTTGCATATGAAATTTATTTTATTAAAATAATGTGTTCATTAAAAGGGGAAATTTAAAAAAATAATAAAAAAAGAGACGAAGTTAAAATGTCCTATGAGACAATATCCAGTTTTGCACAAATTGTGTACGTTTCATGATCGAAATCGTTATAGATCAAAATTTGTCAAGATTAGACGATTGAAGTTGTCAAGGTGAGGGTAATTAACACTTGGGCTACAACCTACAACTCTCTTCTCTTTTAGTGCTACATCTTTTGTTTATATAGCAAATTGAAGTAATCTTTGGAACGAAACTGGAAAGTCGTTCCAATTGCTGCCGTAGAAAAGTTTTGTACTGAGGACAAACCAGGCCCGGCTCAAGGCCAAGGCCACTGAGGCCTTGGCTTAGCGCCTCCAATTTTTAGGGGGCCTCATTAATATTTTTATGTAATTAAATATATTTAAAAAAATATTAGGTTAATTAAAAAATAAATTTAATGTAGTTTAATTGAGAGTCCTAATTTATTTATTTTTCTCATAAATTAAGAGTTTGAATTAAGGACAAAAAATATGTGAAAAGTTAAAAAAAATGGTCTACAAGGTATAATTTAGTTAAAATAAACAATACTTAATTAAAAAATATACAAAAACAATTAAAAAGATTTGTAATAGCTCTCAGTTCATGTTCAATTTGTGTATTTTTAATCCAAATGTAATTTATAATATTTATTAATCTAAATTAACAATTTCAAGTGGATTTTTTATTTTTTAGTAATTGTTTTCTTTCAACAGTTAAGACGTATTCAAAATTAATTAAAGACTATAGTTCATTAGCTTCCTAATTATAGAGTTTGATTTTGTTGTAGTTGTTTTAAATTAAGATAGAGTTTAATTTTATATAGAGCGTTTTAAGAAAAATATTATCAAGAAATCAAACATAATACTTGTTAAATTAAACATTTATTTTATATATGACTTATAAAACATTGTTCACTACTTCATTATTGAAACTTCAAATTTTCAATAAAAATTAATAATTTTTTAATCTTGAATTTTATAAATTTTGGTGGTTTTAAATTATTAAAAAATAAATTAACTTAAATAATTTTTATTTTTATCATTAAAAATTTAATAAAATATTTTTTACCTAAGGCCACATATAGTCTTGAGACGGCCGTGAGACAAACACATCAAATTTCCATGAGCATAGCCAAAGAACTGCGTGAAAATGGGCTAATTAGCTTACATAGCAAATGATCAGCTGATATGGCGCATACTAGCTTGCATATGTTCAACTATGTGGTAGTATATACACATTAGTATCGTTTTCTATATTTTTGTTTTTTTCGTGAATAATTAGTTTTTTCAACAAAAAATTTTAAAAGATTGAGATTCTTCCCGTTCTAACCAGAGTGGCGAAACAACTAACGGACCAGGAGTGGCCATGGTTCTAAGAAAAAAATATGTACCATTAGTATTTTTTTATACCATCAGCATTATTTATGCATAAGATTAACAATCTTTTAAATGGTCACCCATACAAAAGAAAAGGTTCAATTAAGTTATCAGGTAATGCACTAATTTATTCAACTTCAAGTCTCATATTCTATCTCCATTCTTTAGTTCATCTTTCAAATGAACTGTATAATTTAAATTTAAGTATTATGATTTTTTCAACAAGACAAAATAATATTTAGAAAATAACAAGAAAAGACTTTATCTTTCCCTCCATATATCCTTCACCTGAAAAAAAAATCTTACTTTCTATATATCAAACTCAAATTCATCTCTTTCCCATCATCAAACCCAATCTCCAATACCACACCAGAATCAATATAATGCTTACACTCAAGGAATCAATATAATGCATAATTGCAAACGCAAAGTGGAATCTAAATTCTAACCAAGTTAATGAAAAGAATATCAAGTTAAAAGAGAAAAAAAGGACTAAAATGAAAAAAAAAGGACTAAATTGCTGTGTATGCTGTAGTATAGTATATTATTGTATATTCAAATGAAATTAAAGTCACAATGTGGAAGTAATTCTGTAAAACAAAAATGGTACAGTATTCTAATTTTCTACATCCTATTATGTTCTTTACCACCATTTGTATCTCATATTCTTTACTGGCTTTAGAGAAAATTGAGAAGTAACTCTTTAAATCGTCCTCTTTTTTTGGTCTTCATCTTTTAGCATCACTTTGTTACTGCAAGTAAAACCAAAATTGTAAAATTAGTGAACTGAAAATATAACGTTTTAGGTTAATTCATGTGATATTAATTATTCAATATGCCAAATGATTTGAGATCATATCATTTCTCGATCTAATATGAATAATACTTATATTAATTGAAATCTTAAAGAAGAAAAAGACTAAACGCACCTATCAAAGAAGATTGTGTTGTCTTTTGCATCAAATCCACCCAGAAACGGCTTAACATCCTCACTTATATCAGCTAAATTACATGATTGAACCGTACATGATTGTTCTTCTGCAGAGGATGGAGGTAATTCCTTAAATTCTAACTTGTTTTCTCCAGTTTTCGGCTTTTCTTGCTTCGAAAGCTTTTCTCGATCTGCAATCTTGGTGGGTTCTCGATCTGCAATCTTGGAGGGTTCTTGTTGTTCTCTTTCATGCGGAGGGGACTGGTCATTACCAATAGATTGAACAACAAAACCATCACCATTTCGTCGCCTTTTTCCACCAAGAAAGCATTTTTGTCGTGGTTGTTGTTGCTTTCGTTGTTGTTATGATTCAAGGACTTATAATACGCAAGTTGTTGACATACAAAATCGGGTTCTTTCTGACAACAATAAATGCGTCTCTTCAAATCAACGATGATCCTTTCACAACCACCAACAGGATCTCTGGCACGAGCATTGGCTTGAAAAATAATAGAAGACATAGCCAATTGTTTCTCAACAGGAGGGAGGTCTCTAATGGTTTTCAAGATATTACTAACACCAAAGAGTTTGTG
>CAODLS012873744.1:0-19420 GCA_948243855.1 Flueggea neowawraea
GAGTATGAATACATTCCATCAATCCTACTCATCAAGTGGCCAAGAGATATCACTCTTCAAAAGAGGAACAAATCCATCACTCTCACTATCACTCCTCTACATGATTCATGACATATCCAATCATAGCCTTTATTGTTACCATATTACGGATAACGTTTGACTAAGTCAAAACATGTGATTCCTCATGTAGGAGTCGATAACGAGTTTCAATCAGAGGACTCAAACATCACCATTGCATGAAAGTTACTTTGTGATAACAATCCATGAAGTTCTTTCATAGTGGGCCAGTCCAATACATGTTCCCCAACATGTATCTATGTTCTAAGTTGATATCTCATATCCATAATCAGTAAAACATGATTATCCACTTAGCAATATACTAATCTTAGTTCATTAGCATTCCCATTGTAATAATCGATTAGGGACATTTAGAATAGTGTTACTTTTATCCTTATGGTTTTACTATCAAGTCACACACTTGATGATATAAGGAGGAATAAACCATTCATGGAGTTTTGTCTTCATAAAACATATAATATTTCATAGAAATGAAATGTCTCTTTATTAAATAATTGAATGACAATGTACATCAATGATTGGACTAGGGCACAATTCTAACAATTGTGTGATTTGGGAGCCTCGGCCAACCTCATACCCTCCTCCATATTCAACAAGATTGAGATTGGAGAACTTGTGCCAGCAACTGTTTCACTCCAACTTGCCATCCGCTCCATCAAATGTCCTCTTGGAGTTATGGAAAGTGTCTTGGTAAATGTAGGTAAATTTTACTCCGCTGACTCTTATGTGCTTAAAATGGATAATACTACTGAGCTTCCTATTATACTTAGTAGACCATTCTTAGCAACTGAGAGAGCTTTAATAGATGTGAGAAAAAAAGAAATTGACATTTAGAATGGGGAGTGAAACACAAGACTATAATGTTTTTAGCATTTTAAAAATGCCCACACTTGATGCTTGTCAAAATGATGCTAAAATGGCAAAGTCTTGTTGCATGTTGTCCACAAATCCCAAACCAAAATCTTTAGGAGATAAAAATGAAAAGGGAGACCCTAGTGCGAAAACAAGAGAGCATCTAGTAGAGAAAATCCAAAAGCTAAAACCTAGTGCAAAGGAGAGTAATAATTTAGAAAAGGTTTGGGTATAAAAGATAAAATCAAGAAACAATGTGATGTTTTTGTTGTTAAGTTTGAGTTCTTTAAAGGTCAACAAGTTTATTATTTTCCACCCAAAAATCATGTTCTTTAGAACCCAAAAATTCCATGTTGTGGTCCGTTTTCTATTTCAAAATTCATGCATGTGGTGCCATTGACATTTTACTTAATTATCATAAACCTATTATCGTCAATGGAAAGAGGTTGAGACCATAGAAGACGTCCACCACAAGGACTATTTGGCATCCCAAATAGCTCCAACATCACTGTCCGAAATGAAGTTAAACTACTTCTCGTCTGCAATGACATTAAACCTTATGTATCCTTTACTTTATGCATTTTTATTTTATCTTTGCATTGAATAAAAGCAAGTAGGAGTGATTTTTATGCCTTCATGCTCACATGCCCTATTTAATGCTTATATACTTATGTCTCACTTTTCTTGTCTCGTGCCTAAAGTGGAGTCGTGCATCCAAGAGAAAAGCAAAAGCAAGCAAAGTGGAAAAGAGAGAAGCTTTCTTAACCTTTTATCTCATATTTTTTATGCTTAATGTTGAGAATTAGACCTGTTATAGTATTCATTCCTCTTGTTAGCGATGATCCAGACTTAACATTGGCGACAATGTTCAAAATGAGTGTAGGGGAGGGGTTTGTTGAATGCGTGATGCTTGAATGCTTCCATTGTCCTTACTTATGTGTTGATTTTGCTAAAAATATTTGAAATTTTTGCTTTAATTTTCCTTAATTTTTTTAGAATGCATCAAAGTTGGAAGAATAAAATTTGGGTTGAATTTGTTGAGAGAATCTTGTAGTGTGTAAATATGCTTTTACCATGCCCATTTAAGGAAGCATTGCTATTTATTAATCTGTTTAACCAATTGTTGGCATTTTTAGGTGGCAAGGTTAAGAGTTCTTTAATCAACAAATTTAGTTTATTAGTGGCGGCGTAATAGAATACTTTTGAACTAGTTGCTAAATGATTGTGCATGAACAATTAAATGCTGTTAAATTTAGAACAAGCTTGGTGTTATTAAAAAGGTTAATTGCTTAAATTGAATGTTTGAATGGTGGTGCTTCACTTTTGAGGGTGAACCTAAAAAATGAGAAGTGCATGGAGGTCCCAACCTCAAGGTGAAAATGATAAGTACTCTCGTTGAAAATAAAGAAGTGTAATCACAGGGCCCTTAATTCACACACTTATTTGTAGCACCCAAAATGAGAGTGAAAGCACTAAAAGGAAATGTACACAAAGACAAATCAAAGTAAAGCACTCATGTATGTAAATGAATGAAAATGCCTAGCTTATTCTACAACTAAAGGAAATGTGTTAATTTTAGCAAATAGGGAGATAAACTCTAGAAATGCCAATAGGCTAGGGGATTTGATCATTGAACTCTTGAAATCCCCATTTTTCAGTGCTAATGTTTGGTTTGCGTGATTGATACATAGTATAGTGTCCTCTTTAGATCATGTTATTGACATACTTGCGTAGGGAAACACTTTTTTGACTTATTTAAATCAATATTTATTATTGCCTTAGGTTTAATATTATTTTTCTTGAGGACAAGCAAACGAGTAAGTGTGGGGGAGTTTGATGTATGATAAATTTACTTGGTTATTCAAGCATAAATAGATGGCATTTTGGCCCGATGTGTACTTAATTATTATGAATTTATATTCTTTTCATGTTTTCTATAGGATGAATGAAAATGCATGGAATGATGATGAAAAGTAAGGAAAATTCATGAAAAAGGAGTTTTCAAAGGAGCCCAAATGATGGAAATAAATGGAAGAAAAATAGACTCAAAGGGAGTGAATTTCATCGCCACACCCTGCGCCATGGTCATGATGAAATGCCACACCCAAAAGGCCATGACCATAGCCCCCTACTGCCCAAGGAAAATGGACACAAAAACAAGGCAAGAAAGGACCACGGTCATGGCAATTCAGTGCCATGATCGTGGCATAAATGCCATGGACATTTGTGCAAGCCGAGAGGGGCCACAATCATGGTCGTGGCACACCCAGAGTAAGGAGAGAGATGGTGGCAAAAAAGACAAAGTTGTGGGGACCAAAGGCATAATCAAGAGGCATTTTTGTTCGCATTTATGGTAGGATTTTGTGACATGTGAAAGGGGTATAAATAAACTTCTTATTTACTCTTTTAGGATCATTCCCTACATCATCAAAAACATTCTATTTTATTCTAGATAGGATTAAGGTTAGGGATTGAAGAACAAAGGGAGAGCTTGAAAATTTTGGGTATCCTCTTTCAAAGTGACATTGAAGAGGGGTTCTTGGCTTCCGTCTTTCCTCTATTTCTTCATCCTTTTATATTGGTTTCAATGTTTTATTTTTGTTTCTATTGTTGCTTTTCTTTTATTTTAATTATGGTAGCTTAGATCACTAGTTAGGACCTAGAGATGTAGATTATTCATAAGTATTTGCTATGATTATGAATGGATATTGTATTTTATGTTCAATATTTGAAGATTGCCTAATGGGTATTGTGTTATATGTTCTATAATTGATGTTTTCCCTTTGGATTTGATTTAATGGCTTGTTTTGATTGACTATTACTCAACTTGATCACCATAATGATAGTTTTGATAAACCTAGTTGATGGATCGAGAAATGAAACGAGGTAAGGTCTACAAGCATTAAACTTACATGAATTAGGATAGACATATTCTATACATGTGAGGTGTTCGATGAAATTCCCCAATGGCTTAATGACCCTAATTTTTTTAAGTGAGGCCGAAAGGACCCTCTTAATAAGTGTAAGGATGGTTTTAAATGGTCTTGAGAGAGGTTTTAAGCGAGTTAAGTGGAGAGAACACTCAATCCCAAAAATCCCATTTATTAATATAGCACGTAGGCATCTTAAGTTGAAATCTCGAAAGTCCTAATGCATTATTAGTTGGTTGTCTATTTTCATTTCCAATTGTTTGCTTTTATTAATTGAGCTTTTCTAAATCAAAAACCCCACAACAAATAATGGTATTTATTGTGTTTGTTGTACGAATTAATCACCATTAATACTCATTCTCTTGGGTTCAATATCCCTTGGATTACGCTTTGGTAAAACTACATTGATTCTTATGCACTTGTAAGATCCTGATCATTAAAAACTTGGCAATAGTTCCTTATCAACCATCTAAGTGATCTTTAAGGGCATAGGATCTACATAGCATACATATAATGCATTTTGTATATCTTTTTGTATTTTGGATCTCTAACTCTTATTTATTATAACTTGGTGCTTTAATATGATCACACAAATTCTGATATGATATTCTCTTTAATATTGGTTAAGCTTTTTTTTTTTATTTTTGACAAAAAAGGGAGGGTATTGTGTAAGAGTTTGACATGTGTTAGACTTAAAATTGGATTATTCCTGTTGAACTAACAAATAGACAAGGACTAAACAACCTTGATCAAATTTTTGTTTTGAGTTGTTTAAAATCAGGTGCATTAATTAAGGGGGAGTGCAAACTCTTTCAATGTTTTGTCATCGTCAAAAAGGGGAGATTGTTGGGCCATTTATGGTCAACATGGAAATTCCTTTGTGTTTTGATGATTTACAAAACATTTGATAAGGTTAAGCTATGCACGTTATGTTGTGCTCCATGCACAAAGATGGAGTCATGAAACACACTGAGTTATACATAACTGGCACCTACGCACATAGACCAAAGGCATAGCACGTAGATAGGCATCACAAGAACTTGATTAAGCACGTAGAAGGACATCAATTCATGTAGACATTGTGCATCAGAAGATAGAAAGATCTATAATTCTTATAAGCACAATGAAAGGAGTTTAATGCATGTATATGGGAAATAAAGATATTTTGGTTTGGAATTCGTAATCTATGCACGTAGATACGAGCCAATGCATGTAGTCAGGATTTTGACTTAAAATGATGAAACTTGAAGAAGGCTCATAGCTCAAGGTAATGGCTCATAAATACGTACATTCAATGCGCATAGAAGAGTAAAGGTGGCATCTTAGAAGTAAAACAACTACGCACACAGTCTGGAACCAACGCGCGTAAACGAGGATGAGATCAAGTACTGATGAAGACGTTATACACTCCTTAGGAATTTAAATTTTGAATATTCCTGACACACTAACGTGGATAATCAAAGGTGTGATATTGAAATGTGACAATGCACATTGAATACTTGATCTAAGCATGTAGAGCTCACAACTTATGCATGCAGATATTGGTTTAAGCATGTAAACGCTTAATTTTACAAGATAGTGGCCACTGGAACCTAGGAAAGTACTCATATGGAAGAACAATGCACGCATAACTCTGATGGCCTTGCGGACTACACACGTAAACGTGTATCTACACACCTAGTGAAAGGTGACATCACTTAAAAACAAAATTTTGCTCTTTACTCACAATGGTAACTTTGGGATTCACAACTGCTACTTTTAAGAGAGTAACTATAAATAGAGGTCTTTAGAACAATAGAAGGCATGAACAATATTGAGAGTATGCCCAAGCTTTGCTACTTTGATTTTTGACTTTCACTATCTATTTGTTCTTTAGCTCTTTCATATTAACTAAGTTTTGATTTGTTGTTTGCTTGTTTGGGTTGGTGCGTGAGACTATTTTGAGATTCGGAATCCACTTGTAATCAAGCTTTGGTGCTAAGCTTGAAGGGTAGTATATGTTTCCTTGTTTGATTCCTTAAAAAAAAGAGAGGAAAAGGTTTTCTTCTTTATTCCTGCAAAAATACGATTCAAAGGTTACTTGTGAACCTAAAAACATGTAGTGTAAAGGCTTCCTTCAGCCCGCTAAGTGATGAGTTTATGTAGTGGATTCTAAACTCTCAAACTATGGTTTGAGGAGTGGACGTAGGTCACAGATGACCGAACAACTATAAATCTGGGCTTTGTTTTCCAAACCCTTCATCTATATTAATTTTATTTTGTGTTGATTGTGTTTCAGATTGACCTACAGTTTTGGTTTTTCAAATATTGAAAAAGTCTTCAAAAAGGGTTTAAATTTCTAGTTACAATCCAATTCGTCCTCTTTTTAGATTGCCATATTGGGCTTACATATACCACAAATGAATGGGTTTTCTAACTAGGAAAGTTTTGTTCTACAGAGTTTTCTGCTCACACATGCTAGCCAATTTATTCCATAACATTAAATTACCAACATGGTAGAACACACTATTTTCCATCCACTGTCAAACAAAGCAATTGTTTTTCAATTTATCCACTCCCATTCTTTATATGTCTTATCTATAGGTTTCACCCTGTCATCTTCAATTGTTTCATACAAGTCTTTACAGATTAAAACATCCTCCATTCTTGACTTCCATATCAAATAATTGGATGATATCAATTTAAACATGGTATTGTTATAAGACTCCTCCATTTGTCTTGCATAGATTGCCAAATCAAAACTGTTCTTGGAACTACCAATCGATGGCTCTGATACCATTTATTGGGAAAATAGGCTACAAGCACACACGGACCAAACACTTCCCACTATGTGCAAAAATCAAATAGGCAATAAATCGAACATAAGTAAGCAAGTAAGCACACCATGAAACATAGGGATTTTTACATGGAAAACCCTTCGATGTGAAGAAAAAAACACGGGCTCGCAGCCACTAATAAACTTTCACTAGATCAAAATAATAGGTTACACAGTAAATCTTTCTAGGCCAAGCTAGAAATCATCAACAATAATTTTTCACTTGCTCCTCATAAACAACCAAGAAAATGGATATAACTGCAATTTTTTCTTCAATTTTGCATGTTTTTGTGAATATGGTTTGAGGTGTTATGGGAGATTATCCCCTTTTGAAATTGGATCATCGATTTTTTGGTAAAAAACAAAAAGATAAGTTTTGCATGTACAAACTATTCCGTTTAAGTTCCAACTCCTTGATCTTTTGGTTCAAACTTCAATGCTTTCCTAAAACTTTCCAATCACAGCATCACAAGACATGAACTTACCAAGTAGCAAACAATAGAATCAGAATGTACTTATGGAGTTTTTTCCCCCCTAATATATGTTTTCATGAAGTTAAAGATATAGATGTATGCGAGTAGAGGTGGCCATTCCTGAATCGAAACGCCGGTTCGAATCGGAATCAAAACTGGCCGAACTAGAACTAGGACAGAAATCGGCCAAACCGCACAACCTACAGCCCGTTTCATGTTCAAGTAATCCTAAAACTATTCAACTACCAGCTAACCGGCGGGTTGAACAATTATTTTAAACCGACAGTTTAACCCTTATAAACCAGCGGTTCAATTTTTCTAAACCGGTGGTTAGCCTCCTAAACCAGTAGTTTTAACCCTTTTAAATTAGCAATTTTAACCAAAATCAGCAATTCAACCTTTCTAAATAAGAGGTTTTAACAATATTTGAAAAAAAAAAAAGATAGAAACAAGTCTGTTTGAACCTGACCAAATCAGAATCGACTACAAAACCGATCCAAATTGTTGATCGAATTGTTACAAACCAGAACCAGATCGAAACCATAACTGAACCGCCCAGAATCGCCTCTTGGCGGTTTGGTTTTGGTTCAAAGGTTTTATGGAACTGAAACCACCGATTCATGAACCGGCATCGACGATTCCCAACCGTGGCCGCCTCTGATCCGAGAACGATTGCCAAAAGTGTATGATTTTTTACTTGCCTGAATTTTTTTTTTTCAAGAAAAAAGAGATTTTGAGTTTTATAAATTTACTTATCATTAACTCCTCTTTTTATGGCTAATGTTGTGTGAATTCAAGTTAAGTTTTTGTCTGATTATTTTATATAATTCAATTCAAAGCTCATTTTTACAATGTTTATAAATATTTTTAAGAGAGATAATAATTCTGTATATTATGAATGATATCACATCCACGAACAATATAGTTTCCAGTATTCAAATTGATCAACAATCTCAAACATGCATACCAATAAAAAGCTCGATTGTTCAATAAATAAAAAATCTTTGCTCCTTAGTGTCACGGGTCAGAGTCTTGGCACAAAGATTTCCCCGTGCGGCACCCCGAGACTCTCGCACTCCTGAAGTTAAGCATTGTTCAGTCTCGATACTCACTGGTTTCGCCCTCCCAAAGGTTCATCAAGAGAGCGGAAACAACTTTCGACCAGTCTAGTGCCCAGGAAGATATGTTCATCCGTCATAGAAAGTCCTAGATCAGTGACAAGCTCCCCGAACTTAACCGAGTCGGCATACCTAAAACAAGATAGACGAACACCTGTGACACGTACTACACACCTTCCAATGCCCCGCATCCCAAAGATTTAGCTCACCAGCAAGCATCTTGCGTGCCCTGTGTGATCACGATTAACGAGTCGTGACATTAGTCTTACTTTAAAGGGTTAAATACCTAATTGGTAAAGAACCTTTAGGGTTTAAATAACATTGCAGGGCTCCAATAATGTTGTTTTAACCACCACTTGAAAGAGCATCAATTTTTTTCAGGAGTGTATCAAAAGCTTGGTCTATCGCCACGTTCATTCACCGGGCAATCGAAGATTTGTTGATTATTTGTTTTCCGAACCCATAAATTGCCCCCTAAACTCTCTGTTAGGATCCCTTAAGACCCCCCAAACTTCTTTTTTTCACCTATCAACCCCCATCAGCGTTTAAAAACCGAGCTATTAACCCAAAGATCTAACCCCGTCAGAATTTTTGTACAGATCACAACAAAAGTAACGTTGAGTGATGACATGTTATTTTTTTTATGGACACATGTGCGAAAATCGTCTGAATCAGCTTCCTTTCCTCTACAGCTCCCACAGCTCTCTCTCTCTCTCTCTCTCTCTCTCTCTTTGTGTGCCATCACCACCTAAGTCCACCTCTTGCTTCACCACCTCCACCCTACCACCTCCTCCTCCTTTTGAAACAATCCAGGTTCAACGAAACAAACCCAAAGCTTCAATTTTCTGCAAAGTTTTAACCAGAGGCTACCAACAAATCTCAAACCAATTAAAATCAAACACAAACCAATTAGGCAACAACTATCTTCAACTAAGACAAGTTCAAGGGGTAATTTTGTTCTTCAGTCCAAACAGTGAAGATTTAATTTTAACAGCTGAATCTTTGAGTCGGCTCTTTCAATAAAATAACACAAAACTTTGATTGGAGCTCTTCAAATAGATGGTTCTGCATTGATACAGTTTATCCAACTCCTCAAACAGAAGAGTCTGTGATCTGATTTTGATTCTGTTTTTGAGGTCTGGATAAATATTCAGCTTCTCTTTTATACTCTGAAGTCGTAGTTGTTTATGTTTACTATGAAATACAAATTAAAAAGTTGTAATTCGAAGGATTTGAACAAAAAAACCTAAATCAATTAGCAGGAGTAGAGATGAACTCAGTCCCTTAGATGTTCAAATAATGCTGCGATCATTACCGCAAATCATTACAGGTCTGTAGGGCTCATCAAAGTTCATCTCCATTAACCACCAATGAATTAGAATTAAAAAACATTGAAAAAAATTCGGATGAAAAATGTAGTTGCTCAAGTGTTCTCTCAAAACTAACAAGAGAATTGAGGGAGAGATTTGATAAAAGCAAGACAACTACTATTGCTTCAAGGGAACGAGTCAAGTGGGAACAGACAATAATCCACACCGACCAGATGACGAAGCAATTCGAACCTAAAATGTTACGAATGATTCAAAATCCGTATAAAAATTAAGTAAAAGAAGAAATATCCACGAAGGATAGTACAACCGGAAAACGAGTAAAGACTTGGGTCCAAATCTCGTAGGCAGCAACTATCAAAACAAGCAAAGACTTGGATTCAAATATCGTAGAAATATGATGTTGTTCCCCGACGTCCAAATGCTGTATCAACACAGCTCTGGATAGCGAGGGGAACACGCTTTTGGCTTCAACAAGAACTCAAACCAATCATAAATGGATTAAGCTTGCAAACTAAAGGAACCTGAAGCCTTTCGTTGAAATTTTTGGGCATAAAAACTTAGATTAGAGTGGCTTCAGAATGAACTCAGTCCCTTAGATGTTCAAAAAGTGTTGCGATCATCGCCGCAAATCATTACAGGTCTGTAGGACTCATCACTGTTCATACCGAAATACTCAAAATTAAAAATTCCTGAGATAACCCAATCTCATAAAAATACATAAGAACCAGTAAATCAACCAAATCATTCAACTATCTCAGCTCATACAGAAAACTGCCAATAACAAACAATTTTCTTTTCTTTCAATGCATCCACAAAAAATGTAATTGCCGCTAACGAAATTGATAAAGAAATCATAGCATCATGAAGAGAAAATAGAAACAATTAGAGCTTGAATCGTACATGGAGAAGCAGCGGAAAGAAGAGCAAGATTGAGGAATGGAAAACCTTCGCTGGTCTCGATATATTTATAACAGTTGCAGCCTTGCAGGCAGCCGCGGCGTGCGAGAGAAATAGGTGAAGGGGGAGTTTAGGGTTTCGCACTCCCCGTGCAAAACGCAGCGTTTGCTACTATGGGTTGGTATTTTATGGACAATTCCAGAGGGTCCCTTATATTTTGTATAATTAACGATTTAGTACTTTCTTTTCGTAATTGCTTTCTAGGTCCATTAATTTTTTTTTTTGTTTTTTCCACGAATTGTAGGTCCATTAAATTTAAGGCTTTTAAGTTATCAAAAAACACATAAAGGCCATTTTACCTAACACCATTTAATACTCTTTTTCTCATATTTTTGTCTCCATCTCTCTTTTTGACAATCTTCCTTTCCCTCAAATAACTCACATTAGTAGAAACAATCGACAGTATGTCGCACGTACACCACTCTAATTGAACCTTCAACCAAGACATCATCACTCCTTAATTGTCTCAACTAATCTCCCTTTCCCCCGACCCACCTTACTACAACTACCAATCTAAACTCCTCCATACACAGAAATCAACTTCATGTTCTAAACCAATACCAAATCCTTAAATCTAAAATTCATAAACCCATAATCCCTTAACCAAATCTTTAACTCTATTTTCTCTCTAATTTCTAAACCTGCACACCCACGCCTTAGTATTGTTCCTGGTTTTAAAATCAAACATCCTATTTGTTGTGAAATAACTAGGCCAGCGGATTTAAAAAGTTTAGTCACACCCATCCCAAAAGACTACGTAAAAAATATTGACAGAACATGTTAACAGATAATATTTTAGATGCATATCTGTGCAAACCGGTCTATCCACTTTAAAGACGTTAATGGCTATTGCCCCGTCCTGATAGCTAGGTTCCCAGACTCTTACATTACTTATAACACTGATGCATTTTACTTATGTATTTATTTGGGAATGTATTCTTCATCAACTTGTTTCCCTTGTAGGTTACTTTTACATTTTTGGGTTATTAATTAAATGTTAAGGCGATGGAGAGTTGCTAAGAAGTTCTTATTTGAAAATACTTTTGGAAATTATTTCTCTTTTCAAAACAATATTGGAGTAAATTATGTATAGTATGTTGTTCTCCCAAAGTGGCAATTCAAGAGACGGTGAGTTGGATTGTTCAAGAATGTTAAAATCTTTTCAAAACTTTTCTTTTTTTCAAAATAAATCAAGAACAAAAACAATTCAATTCCCAACCATCAAGACAATAAATAAAAGCAATAATTAACAAAAATGAAAGAGGAAAGGAAAGATCACGTCGTGATTAATAATGTTTTTATCCTCCTTCAGCTATGTCCGCTTAAGGCCAACTTTGGAATTGTGAATCTATGAACTCCTTAGAGCATCACAAACCATTAGTCTTCCATTGTGTTAGTCCCCTGGGGGACTAATAAAATAAAAATCTAATATTTCAGCCCAAATTGCGTTAGTCAGCCCAATCTAATTAAAAAATAGTTTTTTTGTTAGAGCATCATTATTAGTTGGATCATTTTAATTCAATGTTTTGATATATCATTGTTATATTAATTTTTCATTAAAAAATCTTATTAAATTATTCTACTACAATAATTTGAATTCTCATTGAATTCTCATATGAGACCAATTATTATTCAATTTTTCATTTAATTTTTTTACAATATATATTACATAAAATACATTTTTCTATACAAATAATTAAATATTTTTCATTACAGAGAAAATATATTTTATGAATAATGCCATAAATTTTTTTACCAAAAATATAATTAACTTTGAAATAGAAAAATAAAATTGTACTAAAAAATCAAAATTTACTACATAAAAGTTGAACTACTATAAATATGTTACGTATAATAATAAAAGTACATCAAATATTATTAAAAATAAAATAATTTTCATCATGACTCTCTCTGAAAAAATTCCAAATATGCTCGAATAATTTTAATTAGTGAAAAATAAGTACATTTTTAAAAACAAATTAAAAAATAATAAAATAAAATAGAAATGGTTCATTCTTGTTTGTATAAATAATTGTTCCACTTTGTATTTCAATTTCATTTCATCTCTAATTCATTTCATCTACAATCAATCTTCAATTTTCTTTTTCTATAACAAAAAAATGAATTCCAATTCTACCAATTTTCAAGATCCCAATTCAAATAATTTATCAATCTCCCAAATCGATTGTAATTTTAATTCTTATTGTAATTTATTAGTTTTAAATTATATTTTCTTAATGGCATTTTATTTTTCTTATGTTATTTTAATTTTTAAATGTAATTTTATTTTTAACGTTAATTTATGATTTTTAAATGTAATTTATTTTTAACGTTAATGTTATTTTTTAGTATTATTCTTAAAATATATAACATTTTGCTAATTAAAAATATGTATTTGTTTATGTAGGAAAATATATTTTTGTGTAGTATATATTGTAAAAGAAAATTAAATGAAAAGTAGAGTGATAATTGACCACATAAAAGAATCCAATGAGAGTCTAACTTATTAGAATGGAATGATATAATGAGAAATTGGTTAATGAAAAACTGATGTAACAATGACGTGACAATGATGTGTCAGTAGTTTGGACTCAACATAGGTCTAATCGTTAGAGATGCCCTAACTTCCAAGTGGAGGAAACCTCTTTACTTTTTTTCCTTCTCTCTTGGGTGCAAGGAACCCTTACAAATTCTTGTCTTTCTAAGTTACCAAAATAAGGGAAACTTCACTAATCACTCAAGCAAGTAAATGTTTTACAAAATTGTTCCCGGTGACAATTTAATGTCCTATCTAAATCACACACCACACCCAAATAGTAGCAATAAGTAGTAAAGAAAAGCAAAAGAAAGGGAGCACAATAGGGCAAATTTAACGTACTGTGAATACCCAAAACTTCTAACCTCTCTTTAATGCTTCAGGTGTGTATTTATAATAACTCTTCCCAAGATTATCGTTGTTTATGAAATTAGAGCCATTGTGATATAAATAGTTCTTGTAGCAAGCATATGAATTAAGCAGAAATTGTGTGCGTATTTGCCATTTGGTACGCAATGCTTACAATCTCAACTCTATTTGTGTGCACATCTCTTGATATCATCTAAAACTAGCATGGACATACGTGCTTAACATAGCTGACTTTTTGTTTAGAATGATCACCCCCCTTGAGAATTGTGTGTGAAAATCTATTTCTTACTTACACAAGAAATTTCTTAGGACCGTTAGATATTTGAATATTCTCTAATACATGTGTGGACATTCTCTTTGAAATTTCTTGTGATCTATATAAGGAAGCCAGTTTTCATTCTTGTCATCTTGTGATTGCATGCGAAATTTTCTTTTTTGTCTTTTGATTTCAAAAGTCAATCTTCTTCTATTTGCATGCTTAATCAAAATCAATTGCATAGCCTAAGAAACTCTTGTGTGCATAACCATATGTTACGTGTGTAACATTCTTTTCAAAAGATTCCTGTCACGACTTGAAATAGGACTATGATTGGCATATGAGGCAAACTAAATGATAATCCCAGCCCATCTCGTATAAACTTTGGATATACAGAAATCTGCCCAATTTTTTATTCCAAATATTTATTAAAAATAATATTTTAAAAATGCAGATTTCATTAATAGTATAAATAACTGAAAAATCAAAATACAAAATAAATATTTGTAGTTAAAATTAGTTTAAACACAATATTATCAAATAAAAACCATAAACCCACAAACCTTCGGTGTGGAGTGTCTAACATACATACAGACTGGACCTGAACAAAAGGGCATTCAATGATACCTCACTGAGGGTCAAAGATCAGAAGGAATAAATGTTGAATAACCTGAAATGTTGAGAAAGTGGGTGAGTAAAACTCAATGATGGACAACACTCTAGAACGCCACTAGGACATCATGTTATTCAACATATAATACTAATATACATGCATATATACATATATATTCTTATATAATACTAATAACACGAATATATACATATATACTTAGAAAATCATTTCCAAAAACAGTTCGTAGACAAGGCATACAACATGCATTCATACAAAATTAGATTATTTTCTTTTATAGCTTAACTAATGTTTTTAGAAACGGACAATAGCCATTGAGGCAGACAACATATTAGCCACTTAGGCATATAACAACCACTTAGGCATATAATAGCCACATAGGTGTCGTATGGCCTCACAGGCAATAGATAGCCACATAGGCGACTAATAGCCATATAGGCACAAAATAGCCACTTAGGCATATGTGGACTTGTTGCCACTTGACAAAATCTAATATTTTCAAACAAATATGCAAAGCAGACAAATTATTAGCAGAAAACATATTAAATCTCAAAATTTAATATTTATTATAGAAATTACACTTGGATTCAAAACAGAATATTTCTTGCAGAAAATGTAATAAATTTCAAGACAGATTTTCATAGCCTAGTTTTCATGTACATCAGATTTTAGGATTTACGTGTTTTTTAATTAGTCCAGTTTACATGCAATGGTCTAGACAAAAAAAAAACAAATAGATTTCTAAAACACAACCCATGTGTCTGGAGATGACATCTCACTCACCTGGACGCCGAACCAAATAATCTAAAATCACGGACCACCGATGGATTGCTGGTCACTTCGCAAATCAAATAGAGCTAAAAACAATATTTATTCAGAACAAAATCACACGTGGTAACGGTGGCAATACTGAATGTATGCTATGCAGATGCAAACCCAAACCCAAACCGATGACAACGTCAAAAATCCTATTTCAATAGAATATCCAACCTTTCTAATCAATAACCGGACGCTCTGCAAAATATCATTGAAGTCCCTCAACAAATTACAGTTTAGTCCCCAAAGTCATAGAAAATTACAATTCACTTTCTAAAATTTCCAAAATTTACAAATCAATCCTCTAAATAATTCATATTCATATTCTGGACCTCAAAAATTCAAAATATTGCAATTTATTCCTTGCGACAGAAATCTTTTAAAAAATACCCCAAGTCCATTCAAACCAACACCAAATATTCCAAGTCACCAAAATCATCTCCAAACATGCTCAACTACATGAATCATTGATCAATTCCACCAAGAAAACAATAAATCATCAAAAATCCCAATTTCATTCTTTCAAACCCTAACCCATTTCAAAGAACAACTCCAATCTTGATTCCAAACCAAAACCCGTACTTCATTAAGTTCAATATAACATAAATTAACTCATATTAATCCAAACATTTGTTCAAAACCAAGATTCTTGCTTAAAACCATTAGTCAAAGCTCCAACTGAACATACATGTATTAATAACAAAACCCTAACCAAATCCATATGTTTCTAACCTCAATCAAGCAAGATATATCATAATCTAATAGAAATCAACTCACATTTTGTCAAAAACAATCAGACTACAAACCCTAGCTCCAAACTGTCACCCAACACATCATGCATAAATCTTGCTACAAATGGAAGAAGAAATGAGTTAGGAATGAATTCTTACCTCAAGAGATGTTAAGGAATTAAGGAGAACCAAACTGGGAGGAGGAGAGACGGATTTGGAGTGAAAATGGGTGGACAATGACAAAGAAGTCAAGTATGGAATGTGCTTATACTAGGGGTGATCATGGGTCGTTTCGGATCAGATCTGACCCACAAACCGGAACTGACCCGAAATTTTGGTTCTTCCATTTTTCAAGAACCGAAACTTAATCAAAAAATCGAAACAACCTAACCAAAAGACCCAAAATTTCAGGACAAAATGGTTCGGTTCTTCCGGTCTTTTGGGACGAAGAAACCGGGACGGTTCTGGTTCGGTTCTTTGGACTTTTTTCCAAAAAAAAAAAAACACATTCAATCAAACTTTTATAAATGCAAATAAATTTTACAACATAATATTAAATCTACAAACAAATTAAACTACATAAAAGTAACTCTACACCAAAGATTAAATCCAAAAATAAATTGAACTACAAAATATTGACCAACACAACATAAGATTACAAAGTTGAACACATTTGAACACCTATTGTACACCTATGTATACATTTGATGATTTGAACACCTATGATTATATATAATTACTTGTTAATCACTATATATAATTGTTTATAATAATAATAATAATACTAATAAAAATAATAATAATAATTTCGGTCCTTCGGTTCGGTTCTCAGTTTGGTTCGGATATTACTTAAGATCCAGACCCGAACGAAATGAAATTTTTGGTTCAATTCAGTTTGAAAAAAGTCAAAAGTCAACGGTTCTTTTTGTTAGTGTCATGCCCTAGCCCTATCATATGAACATTGCTATTTACTTTATTGTTTAATAAATATGAGGCATTTCATTTGGCATATATATTTATATGTTATCATGTTATTTGATAATGCAATAACTTGATAAATGTATCCATGAATAGTTGATTTTATCTTATGTCATCATGTACGTGACTTGATAGTAAAACATTAAGATAAAAGAATGTTATTCTAAATTGTCCATGGTCGTTCATTGTCATAGGGATGATAATGAGTCAAGACTAGTATGCACTTTAAGAGATGATCACGTTTTACCGGTCATGGACATGGGATGTCACTCAAAACATAGGTACATGTTAGAAATATGATATTGGAATGATCCGCTATGAGAAATACTACATGGAATATGTTATCAACACTTCTCATCACAGTAGTGATATTTAAGTCATTCGACCTAAATTCATCATGGATTCCTACATGAGGAGCTTTATGTTTTGATATAGTTCAACATAGTTCGTAACAAGATGGTAATACAAGCTATAATTGGACATATGGTAAATCAAGTGGAGGAATATGAGTGACAGTGAATGAATTTGTCCCACTCTTGTTTGAGTGAGATATCTCTTGCAAACTTGACAAGTAGGGCTGAGGAAATGCAGGGTCGGGCTCGAGGGAGATTGATAGGGGTTATCAATATCATTTGTTCGTTAGTCTACTTGGGAATTAAGGAATATTTGATTAAGTTTTATAAAGATGATATAATCCATGCTTTATGCTTAATTGAGATATCGTGTGACAAAATGACTAAATATCGAACTGTGTATTTGGTTTTGTCGAGTCATCGAATTCACTCATATCGGGTAACCATAATGTCTTGCTAGAGCCCGCTTATGACTTGTGGGCCTAAATGATATTTTGGGCCTACTGTCAATATTGAGTGAACCTACAGAGTCACACACTATAATGAATTGTACTATATATTTTATGATACATCTTGCTGTTATTTTATGCAAATATTTTAAATACAATTAATTAGTTAGTTGTTTTAAAATGTATGATGTAATAATTTATTTTATAATGGTTTTAAAATAAATTAAAATTCATTTGACCAAGTCAAAATAGTTTGTTTGACTTAGTCAACATAAGAAGGAATTTGACTTGTTCGATAAGGTAATTAATATTTATTTATGAAATAAATTAAAGGGCCGTATTTGCATTTTATTTGTCAAATAAAATGGGGCCGAAATTAATATATTTATTAACGAATAAATATTAAAGTGGTATATGCTAGTGAGACTAAGAGAAAGGTATTCTTGTGGGACAAGACTTAAGTCATCTATTGGGAATATGACTAGGGTTTTTTGAAGCCTATAAATAGGCATCATATGACACCCTATTTTTCTTCTTGATTGCCGTCCATATCATTTTAAAAAGAAAGAAAAATACAGCAAGGTATTATTTGAGATTGTTCTCAAAATTCGTAACTAGCACACTTTCCAGTTTGTTTGTGTGGATACCAGTAGTAGGTGTTCGCATCCTGCAGCGTATGTGACTGAATTCAGCAGCACCTTCTCATTTTTGTTTCGACACATTGAGGTGAACACACGTTCCCTAATCGGTTTTATCGAATTGTTTGGATCCTTGGTGGAATTCGTTGACAAAAAATTTATTTTTTGGCTGCGTGTATATGTCACGGATTCCATCACTTTTCGGTTCCAGTGCTTTTTGGTTTGGATATCTCCATGACGCGTGCTCAGCCCTAGCTTAAACGACCTTGCATCAAAACACGTTGTTTCACTTTATTCAAAAGCATAACATATGTCTTAACAACATAACGTATGTCTTGAGCATGCAACATACATCTTCAAACATGCAACATACGTTATAATGCTCCAAATTACATCCAATACCTTCTATTTCACAAAAATCATGATCAATGTACATTATGCTAACCTTAATGTACGTCACGGCCACACAACGTACGTCATGCTTCTCACAATGTATGTCTTGACTACTGCTAAGATAACGTACATTATACTTATCATGACATACATCTTAAGGTGCCATATAGCATTCCTTAACTTTCTTTGCTTGCACGCATGCGTCGGATCATTTTTGGGGCTTGGTAAAACCTAAACTCACTATCCCAAAACATCTTCAAAATCCAAACTTAGAAAAGATCAACATCAGACATTCTTAATCATCAAAAGATCATCTTGAAGCTCAAATATCTAATGAAACGAATGAGGTTTCAATTGGGTTCTACAGAAGGTCTTATTGGAATAGGATGAGGTGTTACAATTCCACTTTACATTACTTGTATGCGTTAGCATACTTGTTTGTGCAACTCCATACTTGCATGAGCAAAGCATTAGATACGCGCACAATTTTTGGCCCTCATTAGATCTAATGACTATTGGATAGATTTGCATCTTTCCTTAGAGGTTGTTATGCACGTTATCAAGCATTTGTGTGGGCAGTTGATTCCTTTATGTGCTTAATGTTGGAATTCACAACTCATTTATGACATTTATAAGTAAATAGTGCAGCGAAAATAACAACAATTTTAAGTCTAGAATTCCACCAAGGACCCATGCATATCAACATATACGATTAG
>CAODLS012874912.1:0-10656 GCA_948243855.1 Flueggea neowawraea
GAATGAATTCGGCCCTCTTTTTTGCACAAAGGGGAAAACCGAATCCTAGTAGGGCAAGCAGAAGGGGAATTTCGGTTCATATGTGCTGTCTATCTAGGTCATCTCATATGCCTATAAATAGACTTGCACCCATTGCCATTCATTCATCCCTTGGCCGAATTTTCTTAAGGTAAAACAAGGCATAGCCGAATTTGTGAGTGTCACAATTCAAAGAGAGAAAATATTTTTGTGAGCTTTAGAATAGTGATTCTAAAAGGTGCTAGTACACTACAATCAATCCAAGGTAAGTTCGTTCGTGTGGATATTCCTCAAAGGTGATTCGGGTTCTTGGTACAAAGAGCTACACCAACGTTTCGTACAACCAATCGATCGTGCCTTGGTGAAAGGTAAATCTTCCAACCTTAATTATATATGTTGATTTGCATTGGTCCTTGGGGGAATTCAAGGCATTAAAGTTTTGTTATATCCGCTGCCATGTATGTATATGAATGTCATATTTTAGCCGCGAATTCCAACAATCTTCTCTCTTTACGAGAGTGGCAATCCCATCACTTCACTCATGTTTCTTTATGAGACTCTCCACATACCCAATCATACCCATACTTGTCAACCAGTTACGACAACGTTAGGCGTATGTCAAAGTATACGACAAGTCACCAAAAACCCTATAGTGATTTTAGGTCTGATGATTCCAATATAAGCATTGCATGAGAATGACTTGCCATAATGCAATATTCTCATTAGCGGATCGAATCCAGATACCGTGTTCCAAACTTTGTATATATGAACTCTGATAGATACTCCCTATCCATGACCCATAGAACATGATCATCACACAGAGCTGTATACTAGTCGTAGTTTATTTCCACTCTCGTGGTTATAGTTGACTAGGGATGTTTAGAATGAAATGCTTTATCACTTCCAGGTTCTACTATCAAGGTCCTCAACCTTGATAACTCAAGTGCCGAATATTCATTCATGGACATTTTATCAACCATATATGTGTAGAAAATAAATGAATGTTAAAACTAATGCCTTATATTTTTATTTCCAAAATAAAAGGTACATATACAATGAATTGGGGCTAGGGCTTACACTATCACATGTATCACCTGAAAACACAAAGGAAACAACAATTAAACAAAAAGAAAAGAAAAGGTCACAACGAGTAACGATGTCCCCGGTAACAGCACCAAACATTTGATTGATACTATCGCAAGCGCACGATAGTCGATGTAGTTTTACCAAGCAGTATTCCAATGTTAACGTATCCACAAGGACGACACTAAGTGCGATCAATTCTAAAAGAAATAAAATGGAAGAAGAGTTGATTTTTGGAATTTTTAACAATGTAGCATGAAAATTATAAAAAAACAATAAAAGAAACGTTAGGACTTTCAAGACTCGACCAAGATTCCTATTTACTACATTCATGAAAGGTTATGGGATGTTGAGTGTTCTCTCGCTATTATTTCCTAAAGCCTCTATTAAGTTCAGTTAGGCTATGTCTACATTTATTATGGGGATCCTTTGGGCCTCACCTAACTAAACTAAACATGTTAAGCTCTCTTGGGAATTTCATCGAACACCTTGTAAGCATGAATATGTCTATTACACAACCTAACAACTTTAATGCATGTTGACCTCACCTAGTCTTCTTCCTTCGATCCTTCAACTAGATTTGTCAAAATTATCATTGTGATGACCAATTACAACAATGATAACATATACTACAAATATTACATTAAAAGTACAAATCCCATTCATAAATATTTAAAATAGATGTGAAGGTCTACATCTCTAAGTCCTAACAAAATATTTAAACTATCATGATTATGTTGACAAATTAAGACAATACGCTTGAACATAATCATGATAACAACTAAATATAACAAGAGGGAAGAGAAGAACGGATGTGGGGAAATCCTCTTCTGGTAGCCTTGATGAGAAATCCTTGATCTTTAAGCCTTGTTCTCCCTCTCTTTTTTTGAACCCTAAAGTGTTCTTACAAAATAAAAGAAAGAAAAAAATGTGTTCTTTCAATGAATGAAAGATGTAGGAAAAGTGAATAAGAGGGGTATTTATACCCCTTTACATGTCATAAAACCTTAGCAGTTGTGATTCCAAAAATGCCCTTGGAGTATACCTTTTGTAAACTAAAGAAAACCATGGCTGCCACACATATTTCTCCAATTTTAAGTCGACCATGGCCTAATGGTGACACTACGGCCTTGAGCTAGGGGTTTTTGCATAGGCATGGCCCATCTTGGCCTCCATTTCGCACTTGCACCTACAACCACGACCGTCGTTGGTAATCATGGCCTTGCCACAGCTTAGCCACGGTTTGGCCATGGCCAAGCCCGTGGCTCCTATTTTTTCCTTTCTTTGCACTTTTGAATTCCACGTTACACTACACGATTCCACTCCAATTTTATACACATCAATCCTGACCTAAGTAAAACACAAAAAACACATAAATACAATGATAAATGCCCAATAATAGGTCGTGATTCTATGAATTCATTCTTGATTATATCTGTAATTTTAGCATACATCAAGAGGCATTCTAGAAGCTGGGAAAACAAAGAGGTCATCCCGTTCATTCCTAAAATTGAAAGATTGTGCAGGGAGAATTGGTCCATTAGAAAACGAGAGAGAATGATCAAAAATCCAAGGTGTAGTGTTGATAATGAGAATGAAGAAAGGATGGGGCAGTTACTGGGAGATGGAATTGGGTAACAAATTTCGATTCGGATGGGTTTGTGGGATATACAAAGGCTATTGATTGGAGCCTCACTTTCTGGCATTAGACTGAGTCCAAGAATTATGAGTTGAAGACTATCCATTTCAACATGTTACCTTCCTTCCATTGTTGCCATCCAAGGATCCACTCACCTTCTTGAGGAAATTTACACAACGATTCAAACATTCCCTATACATGACTTGACAAAGGATGAGCTTTGAATGAAATGTTTCCTCTACACATTGAATAATAGATCAAAGACTTGGTTGATCAATTTACCGAAGGGATCTCTTGGCACTTAGGAGGAGGTCTATGAAAAATTCATGATGAAATATTATTCACCTCAAAATAAGATAGAGTTGAAGAACAAGATTTGCTCTTTCTCTCAAATGGAAGGTGAATCATTCCATGAAGCTTGGGGAGAGGTTCAATATGCTTTTGAGCCAATGGCCCTATCATCAATTCTCTTTGGCATTGCTCATACAATTCTTCTATGATGGGCTAACTACGTATGGGAAAACTTTGGTGGACACCACGGTGGGAGATTATTTTGGTCACAAAATGGCCGATGAGGTATATGATATCTATGAAATGCTTGCCACCAACTCCTAACAAAATGTATTAAGAGGACGAAGAGTGGGAATCCATGAGGTAAATACATCTTCTTCTCCTAATTTGGCTTCCCACATTGCTGAATTATCTAGGAAAGTGAATTTGTTGATTAATAGAGGAGCTATTGTTATAGAATAATGTCCTTTTTATGGAGTGATGGGACATAGTGATGCTAATTGTAGGGTGGCCCAATGAGTGGGTGTGGGACTTAAGGAAGTGAACTATATGGGTGATTTTGGGAAGCCTCAACCTAGGAATGACCCCTACTTAAATACTTATAATTAAGGTTAGCACAATCATCCAAATTTTTCATGGAAAGACCCCAATCCTAATCCACCTAAACCTATAGGACTCCCAGGATATTAATATAGGCCACCAACACCTTATCAACAACAACCACCCAAACAAAACTCCAAATAAAAGAAACCACTCTTAGAAGACCTCTTGACACAATACATGAGTAAAATGGATGCCAATGTGGACCAAATTGTTCAAACTCAACAAGAAACTATCTTAAACCTTAATAGGCAAGTTGGTCAATTGGATAAGGTTATGTTGAATAGAGAAAAATGGAAGTTATCAAGTACATCTCAAGGGAATCCTAATGAGAGCGTAATGACTATTACTTTGAGAAGTGGGAAAGAGCTTGAGGAGCCAAGTATGGGGAATGTATTGAGAAAAGATAAGGGGAAGGAGCTTGTGGTGGAACAACAAAATCAAGACATGGAAGCTAAGGAGGAAAAAGTGCAAAACCAAGAGCTTCATTCAAACCAAATGAGTGAGGTCAAGTCTTATATGCCCCTATTCCATTTTCTCAAAGGTTGAAGTCCCACAAAATTGACAAAGATTTTGAGAAGTTTTTGGAAATGTTCAAGAAGCTTCAATTGAACATTCCTTTTGTAGAGGCTATTGCACACATGCCCAATTATGCTAAATTCTTGAAGGAAATAGTCTCTAGCAAGAAGAAGTTTGAGGAATGTGCTATGATTGCCTTGACCAAGGAGTGTAGTGCGGTCATCCAAAACAAGCTTCTTCCAAAGCTCAAAGATCTGGAGAGTTTTACTATCTTACGCGCCATTGGCACTCACAGGATCAATAGGTCATTATATGACTTAAAAGCCTCGGTCAACCTTATGCCCTCCTCAATGTTCAACAAGCTAGTGATTGGAGAACTTGTGCTGACAACCGTTTCACTCAAACTTACCGATTGCTCCATTAAGCAACTTTTGGGAATTGTGGAAAACATCTTAATAAAGGTAGTTAACTTTTATTTTATCACAGATTTTTATGTTTTTGAAATGGATAATACTATTGAAGCCCCCCATTATTCTTGGTAGACCATTTTTGGCTACGAAGAGAGCTCTAATTGATGTGAAAATGAGAAATTGACTTTTAGAGTAGGGAGTGAAACACAAGAAATTAATGTTTTTAGCAATTTAAAAGTGCCCTCACTTGAGGATGGCAATGATGATAATAAAATGATAGAGTCTTGTTGCATGTTGTCCATAAATCCTACCCACAATCTTTATGTGCTAAAGAGAAAAAGGGAGAGCCTAGTGAAAAACCAAGAGAGCATCTAAGAGAGAAAAACCAAGAGCGAAAACCTAATGCAAAGGAGAAAAACAACTTTGAAAAGGGTTTGGGCGTAAATGATAAAATCAAGAAAGAATGTGATTACTTTGCTTTTGAGGGTGAGTTCTTTGAAGGTTGACAAGATCTATATTTTTCCCACAAAAATCATGTTCTTTCGAACCCAAAAATTCCATGATGTGGCCCATTTTAAATTTCAAAACTTCATGCATGCATTGTCATTGACATTTTAATCAATGATCATAAACCAATTAAAGTCAATAGCAACCGATTGAAATCATGCATGAGGTCCACTACAAGGACTATTTTGTGGCCCCAAATAGCTCCAACATCATCATCCACAATAACGTTAAACTGCTTCTCTTCTACAATGATGTTAAACTTTGGTTATCCTTTACTTTATGTATTTTTATTTCAAGTTTTCATTGAATAAAAGTAAATAGGTGTGAGTTATATGCCTTCATGATCTTATGCCCTATATCATGGCTATATACTTATGGCCACTAACTTTTCTTGTCTCATGCCTAAAAGTGGAGCCATGCATTCAAGGAAAAAGCAAAAGCGAGCAAAAGGGAAAAATAGAAGCTTTCTTAACCTTATTTATATTTAATTTTAATGCTTAATGTTGAAAATTTGACGTGTTCCCATGTTCATTGCTCTTGTTAGGAATGATCTGGCCTTACTTTGTCAAACATTAGGGACAATATTGAAAATAAGTGTGGGAGAGGGATTCATTGAATGCTTGATGCTTAATTTCTTATATACTCCTTGGTTGGTGAAGATTTCACTTCAAAATGCTTGAATTGTGCTGAAATGTTTTTAGAAAGCATCAAACTTGACAAGAATGAGTTTCAATTGAATTGGGTAGAGGAATTTTGTAATGTGTCAGCATGCTTTTAACTTAACTAATTGAGGACTAAATGCATTTGTTAGTTGCTTTAACCTTTAATTGGCATTGTTAGGTTGCAAGGTTGAGAGTTTGTCTATCAAGAACTTTAGATTAGTAGTGGTGGCATAAAAGAGGTTTACAAGCTTATTACTAAGTTGATTTTAAGCAAATGTGCTTAAATGATTGATTGTGTTTGAAAACTTTAGAGTTGACTTGGTTATTATTTGAAGGAAAAGTGCTTATATTGAATGTTTGAAAAGGCTAAACTTCTCTCTTTGAGGGTGAACCTAAACAAAGATAAGTGCATCAGGTCCCAACTCCGAGGAGAAAATGATAAGTACCATCCAATATAATAATAAGTACAATCATATGGACTCTTAATTCGATAACTTGTTTATAGCACCCAAAATAAAAGAAGTGATTAGAAGGAAAATACAATGAAAGAAAATATAAATGAAGCACTTATGAATGAAAAGTGAATGCATAAGGCCAAGTTTGCTCTAAAACAAAGAAAAATGTTGTTTGACTTAAAAATAGAGGAGATAAGCCTTAGAGATGCCAATAGACTAGGGAACTTGATAGATGCACTATTGAAAATGCCACTTCTCAATGTCAATGTTTGGTTAATGCAGTTAATAAATTGCATGCTATTCCTTATTTTATCATTTTACCCGCATACTTTTATAGTATAAGAATTATTTTGCCTCTTCAATTTGAATTGCATTATTCTCATCAGGATTGGGATTGGTTTGCTTGGGGACAATCAAACAAGCAAGTGTACAAGAGTTTGATGTATGATAAATTTACATGGTTATTTAAGCATTAATAGATGGCATTTAGGCCATAAGCATACTTAATTGTCCATGAATTATATTATTTTTGTGTTTTGTGTAGGGTGAAACAAAATGCATGGAATGTGGATTAAAAGTCATGAAAAGAGGCATGAAAAATGAGTTCTTGAAAGAGCTAAAACGATGCAAAGAAATGAAAAAAAATTGACTCAAAAGGAGTGAATTTCGTCGCCACACCCTAGGCCATGGTCATGGCCAAAACCATGGCCTCCCATGGCTCACAAAAAGGCATCAGAATGGAAAGATAAAGGAAGGCCACGGTGGTGGCTAATGTCTGTCCAAACTATGGCCGAAAGGCAACAGTCAAGAAGTTCTCCTCCATGGTCATGGCACACAAGCCACGACCAAGTTTTCTAACCAGCAAGGGGCCATGGTCATGGCCCCTGATGGCCACAACCGTGGCCTGCCCTAAAGAGATAGAAAATAGGTGGCAGCCAAGGACAAAAAGATAGGGAACAAAGGTACAATCAAGGGAATTTTTTGACAAAAATTATTGCAGGTTTTATTGTCACATGTGGGCTATAAATACTCCTCATTTTTACTCTTTGAAGGACATTCTCGACAGCTCACAACATTCTCTTTGTTTTCTCTCTTTTAGATAGTTTTAGTCCAATTTAGGGTTTGAAGAAAGAAGGGAAGAGCTTGAAGGTTTTGAGCATCGTCTTTCAAAGTGACATTGAAGAGGAGTTCTTGACTTCCATCCTCTCTCTATTTCTTCATCCTTTTAAGTTGGTGACAACATTTTATTTTTATTTTTATTGTTGCTTTTCCTTTATTTTAGTCATGATAGCTTAGATATTATTGTTAGGATCTAAAGTTGTAAACTATTAATGACTATTTGTTGTTATTATGAATGGGTATTTTGTTTTATGTTCAATGTTTGAAGATTGCTTAATGGGTATTGTGCCTTAAATTCCATATTTGAATGATGCCTTTGGATTTAATTTAATGACTTGTTTTGCATGACTATTGTTGTGCTTGATCATCATGATGATAGTTTTGATAAACCTAGTTGATGGATCGAGATATGAAGGCTACGTAAGGTCTACAAGCATTAAAGTTACAGGATTTAGGATAGATATATTCTACGTATATGAGGTGTTCAGTGAAATTCCTAATAGGCTTAAAAAATCTAGTTTAGTTAGATGAGGCCGAGAGGACCTTTCTAATAAATGTAGGCATTGTTTAAATGAACTCGAAAGAGACTTTAGGCGAATTTAATGAAGAGAAAACTCAAACCCGAAAGCTCGTTCATTAATATAGAAAATAGGAATCTTAGTTGAAATCTAAAAAGTCCTAAAGCTTTATTATTTTTTGGTTATCCCCTTTCATTTTTAATTGCTTGCCTTCATTAAATTTGTATCTTTAATCAAAACCCCCAAAAATATAATCATGGGTTTTATTGCTTTTATTTTGTGAATTGATCGCGTTTAGTACTTTTTCTTTGTGTATACAATAACCTGAGGAATATTCCTTGATAAAAGTACATCGACACCCATACGTCTGCGGGAAACCTATCAGTACCCTCCTACACTTCAAGCTACACAGTGCTTGATAATCTTTACAAATCCAAATTTCACAAGTTTTAAGATACTTTAAAACATTCAATAATGTTACAAGGATGGTAAAGACACTCTCTCAAAAGGAATTTACAAATCTAAGTTCAAAGAAAAAATAGCTCAATTTAAGTAAAAAGGCATAATTGGTTCTAGAAAGATGTTAGCAAACGGAGTTAAATACTTGTACTTTTCTTATTTTTTAGCCTATTTATAGCAAAAAAATCTGTAGATAGCCGTTGGAGAATATTTTCTAACCATTAGAAGCTTTTGAATCTAAGCTGACAGTTCGGTTTGAACTTCTAACGAAACTTCTAACTCTAGTTTTTTTAACTATTTCTTAACTAAACTACTAGTAGAATCTTGCACCAAACTTCTCAACTCAAACCAGTTTTTATTGGAATTTCCTTATGATTTTGAACTTTTGAGAGAACATTATTTTAACCTTTATACATGGTCATATAACTTCATGAAAATGTATTATGAGTGCCAATTTCATCCAAATTCATTTTCTTTGACGAATTTAATTTTAAGTCATTTTTATAGTTTCTTATTAATTTTGTGGTCATCAAACTTGAGTAAACACTTTGATTCTAATACATATAAATGCATCAAATATCAATTATCATCAAATTTATCTTTCACAAAAAGAATCGCTTAAGCTCATGAATCATTTAAGTTCAATCAATCAACCTTTTCTTAAATCAATTATTCAATTAATTATAATTTCACTTAATTATCATTTATCATTATTTGTTATCATCTAAACATATTAAATGAATATATCAGGTCAACAACAGATTTTCCAAACAAAACAAATACCAGACTGTTTTGTATATATTACTTGTGACTTCCTCTCTCTCTATATGTCAAATTTCTCATCTATTTCTTTGTCTTTGTCTACACTCTCGCTCTTCTACCTCTTTCACTCTCTCCTCTCTCTTTGTCTACACCCTCTCTCGCATTTATCTTTTGCTACTATCTCTCTCTTTCTCTCCTCATTTCTCTGTCTTGCAATTAACAACTAACAACGACAATGGGTGATTAGGGTTTGAAATCGCAATCGTTCTCTTCATTTTCTGTCTATACTATTTGTTTTGTCTCTTTCTCTACTTTCTCTTTCTCTTTTTTACGCCATCTTGCTGGCAACGGTCTCAGTAGATATGGCAATGAACGAAAAATATTTTTTGGTTGAGAAGCCTCAATTCATAGACAACGAATCTCGCTGGCGATGAGCGACATACTTAACCATTGAGAAGCTTCGATTCACTTTCAGGGATGGGTGTGATTATGTTGAAAAGCTTCACAAATCACTTGTGAAAGGAGGCGACACCAGCAAGTTGTTTGGTGAACAATGACCAGTTGTTTAAGAACTAATTAATGTTGTGTGAACGGAGACGATAGTTGGGGTTGTGAATGGTGTCTACAACAATTATGAAGACGATATATTTTATCCTTGAGATTTTGAAAAATCACAAGTCAGACCTTAAATTTCCAATTAACTGCTAAATTTAGTTTTAAATATCATTTGTTCACTAAGCGTAAAAAAATCAAAAGACGATAAAGATCATATGAAAAGAGTGAAAGGATAATAAAAAAACTCATCTGGATTATTTGACTTATTCACGTAGAAGCTGAATATGATTTCTCATACTGATCTCGAACCTAACTGCGTCTCTCCATGGACGACTTACAATGTTCAAGGGATCTGTTCTTTTGAAATCCATACTCAATAGTTACCAAAATTACAGTATCAAATTTTTTGATGCATAAGATCCATTTTCATGGCAAGTGCAGAGCATACTTAAAGATTATCTCATTTCTTTTCCCAAGAACTCCTGGGATTTCAGAATATGGAAAGGAAATTAAGAAATCCATGAAAGAACAGGAGAGAAATTTTTAATCTAAGGATTGGTTTGATTTTTCACTCAGAAGAAACGCTTTATATAGAATTTTGAAGTTACAAACTGGTGTTATCAAGGCTTAACGCTAAAGACTAAGGCAAGTGTACCTATCGTCTATAGCAAGTGGACCCTTGAGTACCGAGCGTCGTATCCCACAGAGACTACGATTATTAGCTACTCATTCTTCCTCTGTTATATGGCCAATAAATTAATTGATTTCAACTCTATAAACTAAATAAACTAAACAAATGTAAACGATAAAACAAACGATGGGAAGATGGTACCTAGATGTTGAATCCCCCTAGACCGAATTAAGTAATAAGGACTCGTTATTCAAACAATCATTCAGGCAATTGGACCGTGGAAATTTCTAAGGTATATTAACCTCTCTCTCGAGTTAGCAATTGCCTAACGACTAGGTTGATTAACCAGAATCTCTTTCTAATTAAAACCCTATCGTTTCTTCAACACTCTGCTCTATGAATTTCTCGATTAGATTTGACCCTAATTT
>CAODLS012875397.1:0-15635 GCA_948243855.1 Flueggea neowawraea
GTTTTGCTTCAAGATTAGTATCACCAGAAGCAGCTGATTCTGAAACAGTCTTGGCTGGCACTACTCTCTGTGTCTCTATCATTTCTTGTTTGGGATTCATGATGTTTGGAGTGGTGGTAGTAATTATTGGTTGGTGCAACATAGAACAGAAGGGTTTGTTACCATAAAACCCTTCTAGAAGCCCATCAGAATGATCTGACAATGATGCAAAGATTTCAGGAAAAACTGCTGAAAGATCTTCGTCAAAACTTACAGGAGCAAACAAAGATGTTGCTCGTGTTGATGATGATGATGGTGATGTGTTATTGTTCATGATACTTGTAAAGGCTTCACCACTACATGGACCTCTCACAATAGCTTGTAAATCCCAGTCTTCCATGAAACCAAACTCATTACTACTGATATTGATCATATCAGAAGGAGAGAGAGGAGGGCTTTGACTTTTGATTACTAATGAAGTTTATATAAGAAATAATAATTAAGGAAAGGAGGGTGTGGAGGTTTTTATATAATTATGTGAGAAGAAGAGGTCAAAAACTTCTCCATTTCACTGCTGCAACTTGTAGTTTGCAACTTCGCGTTTCCATTGAGTTGACATTTTTGTGAAGTCAAAAGTTTGTTTGGATCAATATATGGACAGATTATTGAGATCCTTTGGATGACCAGTTCACATTTATTGATGGACAATATGTGGGCTTCAATTATTGCCTTAATTTTTTTTAGATATTTAATCAAATGATCATGAAAGTTTCACTATTGATGAATCTTTAAGTCTATTAATCTAAAAAATATACTTAACCGGTATATATATTTAATTTTGATTGCCAGAATCCGCGGAGAGTGATTGATTAACCTTTTTTATAGTTAATTGATTAACTAATATTAGTACTGCAAATTTCTCCCTTTTCTTTTCTTTTGAAGAAAAATAGCATATTTTGGCTTCAATTGTTAACGAATTTCGTCGCATCAACTGATACTCTTTTTAAGAAAACTAATACAATAGATTCTCATGATAATTAATTGATCTAGTCTCACAGTAAGCCGCCATGAACTTCATGACAAAATAGTTATGGCAAGCTGGTCACTTTTGGGTCGGAAACTTACGGGAGAGTTCTATACTCGGTCCCCTAGCTAACTTCAATCACGCCGAGTTAGGGTTACAGACCTAAAGTATATCCAAATCCCAGAAACCGACTGCCACTTCTAATTGTCACTTACTTTTATGACTTCAAATCTTTTTTAAATACAATCTTCTGCAAAAAAAAAAAACAATTTTCCTTAATTTCATGCGAGTCTAAGACACATTCAACAAAACATTAATTTCATTTAATTCAATCCAGCTAATATAATTAATTTTCCTTGCAAAACACAAGTTCAAAAAAGCATATGATGGTTTTGTTGATCGAGTTGAGACCACAACTAAAATTATGAGGTATTGGATTCGAGATATATAAAATAATTAGGATAGGAGTTATCTAAAAAATGTTCAAAAATTTCAAGAATTTTCAAGATGAACCTCCCTTTTATGAGGCCCATAATTTAAATAAGAGTATATAATGGTTAAATTTTTCTACACTTCTACAAAATTACCATTATACAGAGAATAACTCTATAATAATCCTATGTCTCAAAATAAAATTTATTTATTTATTTTTTAGGTTAAGAAATTATAGATGAATTAGATTTTTTTAATAAGTAATTGAATTAGTTAAAAGTCACATTCAAAAGTTTTTACCTAAAATATTCCTTAAAAAAAGTTCAAGTTTCTTTAATGTAATTTATTTTAATTATCAATAAAATATAATGATAGTATTGTAAAATGTATAAGAGCAATATAGTATAATTCCACATGATCACTTTTGAAAGAAAGAAAGAAAGAAAAGAAACGAAATCTCATATTGTTAGCAGTGTTAGCAATGTTGTTATCAAAATTAGCACAATCCTTCCCATGAGTGTCTAGAATGGAGTTAGATTTATTTTCAACATGGTATTAAAATCATCTAATGCCATCTTAAGTCTAGGCCTCCTAGTTAAAGATGTTGAATCCTCTAGGCTACCTGCAGATATTCAATTCTGCAAGATTCACACTACAAATGCTCACTCTCTAGCGTGAGATGCCTAGGAGAAACCTTAATTTGTCTTTAAAAGTAGAGGCCAATTCTCCCATGTTTTGAAGACAGAAGAAATATAATAGATATGGAACTTTAGAAAAGAGTCGCTAAAGAAAAATTCAATGACATTCAAAGTATCATTATATAAGAATGAAAGGTTTGTTAATTTTGTTGGAATGAATAAATGTAGCGCACAGAACATGCAATGAACAGTTGTTTGGAAAAAACAAGTTACTGGTCAAAACAAGGAAAAAAAGAATCAAGTCGGTTATGAAGCTCCAGCAAGTTGCAAGAATTTTTAGTGGCACCATCCAATCAGAGTAGCAAATTGTCTTGCGTGAAGAGGCGAAGCAAGTTAATATCTAATTACGTGAACATCAGGCTACCGAAAGAATGGAATTTTTAATTTTGGACCACCGGCCGCTGCCTTGATATCATCCCTCACACGTTAATATCTTTCATTTACCAATTTTATTGCTTTTAATTCTTTTAACTAAAAAAACCTTTAAAAATATACTTTATATACGAAAATTATATCCCATAGTTTTAACAATAGATAGCTAAAATATTTCTGATTGTTTTATTTTGTTTCAAAATTCTCCTATAGGTAGCTACCAATATTGTGTTTTTGAAAACTCCACTCAAAAAATGTTTTGTAAAAGAAGGTTTGGCTCTAAGTTATAAATTCATAAGACCCATCTCTAGACGATGTGAAATATTTAACACTATTATTCTCTTCTGTTAAGTGATTATGTGATTTAAGATTTTAAAAGAAAATTCTGATGTGATATTTTCGTGTGTAGCTAACATGTAACTCAAAAAACCGAATTTTTTTTTGAGATCTAAAAAATTTAATTACATATCGGCCTTTAAGTCATCAAATTGCATCATTAATTAAAAGCAGACAGTAATAAAAATAGATATAATGGTAGAACAATTTTGAAAAATAAAATGCAAATGTCAAAAATATTTCAACCTTTTTAAATTATATTATTTTTATTGTTTTACCTATAGTAGTAGGCATAGGTTAGACTACCATAGAGTGAGGCAGATATGCAAGCTGGTTTCGAAATTCGTCGACCATGCACTACGCGGAAATAAAATATTGTATGAGTTTATATTATATTGACCTGGTTGATTTTGAAACAAAAGAGCAATTGAAAGTCTTGGTTTTCTCTACACATTCAACAATTTACACTAAGAACTTAATTCTTCTTCTTGCTCGTCATCATTGTAATCAGAAGGAACTTGGTTATTTACTCCTATTGGACGAGGTTGTAAATATTCAAATCTTTTTCTCTATATAATTCCATGGGTTTCCTATTTTCTCGGATATTAGAAAAATAATATTGTTTTTTAACGTTTCAGAGAATTTACAATTTTTTCAAACTAAATGCGGAAATTGCGCTTCGTGAATCTAACTTCTACTCGAAATGATTGGAAGCAAGTAAAAGGATCAAACTAGATAAATTTAGTTTTTCCCCTTGCGAGGAAGAACAAGAAAAAAAAATTAAAGGCTAGAGGTAACAAAATACACCGAACTGTAACATAATGTAAAGAAAATGATTCTTTGTTTTGACATCTTGATTTCCTTTTGCAGTTATCTCCTTCGTTGGTGTTGTTATCTTGAACAACAATGAAGTTGAACAGTCTTTAAGTATTCACGTATATCCTGCAAAACAATAAAAATCAGAGGTCGAGAGTTGTTCTCCCGATATTACTCCGACGCTCAAGTTAGTGGAGTATTTTTGGCAAAATTCTGGCAAGTTGTAGTAAATTAAAGCATACCGTACTCTAAGATAGAAGAGGCTATTTATAGAGTGATGAGACAGGATGAGGTGAGAGAAAATATCCCCTTGAATTTCAAACGTAATGATATCACATCCTCAACTTGATCTTTCTGTTAAAATCAAGATAAACGTGTTTGAAAAATTCTTCTAGAATGTGGGTGCTTCTATGTGGTCTTGACTTTAGATGTGGATTCTTACTGGCGTTAACAGGCTTCCATCGTAGTAAGCCCTATGGGTTTTATTGGACTCTATAGGCCTTAATTCATGTCAAATCAATGGCTCTCCACTGTTATCTTTGAGTTTCCCGAGTAATTCTTAGGTCACAACAAATTGGAATATTTTGTGAGCTTTTGTAATCGCCAAAGCGTTGTACTAGTAAGGACTTTTATGAGTAATTTTCATGTTGTTGGGGGTGTTTCTACAAGATCTGTAAATTTGAAGGACTTAACACATAGTTTTACAATTTGAATCCCTCTCAAACTGTAACATTTTTCGTCTTTATCTGTTAAATGCAACATCTATCTGCCACATCAGTTTACCTCTTTTTTATCTCCAATTGATATACTCTGTAACCTTAATATGTTCTTCACCTAACAGTTATAATTTTCCTCTCCCTTATTGACAGCCGCACCTCTCTTATTCTTTTAGTTTTTGGCAACCAAGAAACAAAGGTTGTCTTAACTTGATAATCTCTTCCATTTCTTAGACTGCACCGCTAACATGTCTTTTTTCTTGTTTTGTTTCAACGTCACAACCAAGCATGTTTTTTCTTTTTCTTTTTTATGTCCTGCATGTTTCAAACTCCATCCCATGCATTATTATACATACATTTTTTTTATTCACACGCCACGGTTTTCCTTGATAGCCATGCAATTTGTTCTTTCTTGTTAATAATTGACGATGTCGAACCAAGGGTGTTTATATCATTTATATGCTTTTATGTTTTGATGATAAACAAAATTGGGTTTGATTCTTAATCATTGGAGCATGAACGACATTGGATAACTAGAGCAACAATGTGCCTAACTCGAGCAACTAAAATTTCTAGAGTTAAAGAACCACGTGCTCTAACTCGAGTTATAGGAAATGCAACTCGAAGTGTCACATAACTCGAGTTAACAAAAATTCTAACTCGAGTTGTCTGGGTGTCATATAACTCGAGTTAACTAAAGCTCTAACTCAAGTTATCCATCCGTCAGCATTAGAGATGAAAATTTAACTTGAGCAACATCATGCATTACTTGAGTAACTTGAAGATGAAGCTTTAACTTGAGTTAACCAATTGCCTAACTCGAGTAAACCCTTAGAGACAAAAAGACACACATACAAGGTTCAAATGTCGAAGTTCCAACGGTTAGAAAATGACTAACTTGAGTAAGCCATTATCTAACTCGAGTTAAACATTTCAGAGGTCATTTTCTACAATGAATAACTCGAGTAAGAGAAAAATCCAACTCGAGTTAGAAGGTGTGTTAGAACATTAAATGAAGGGTTGCTCTATCTCACAATGGCTACATTCAATCCTCCAACGGCCATATCGACTTGGAAATCTATAAATAAGCTCAAGACACATCAGATATTGTGTTGTTCATCAATTGCAAACATCTTACAACAACATCAAGGTTTCTCTTACTCAAACTTGCAAATCATTCATACACTTCTCAAGAGAGTCTTACACTTGCAAATTTATTATTTCTTGAGAATGTTTATTATTGAATTTGTTCTTTCTTATTGAGAATATCTTTGTATTTTAGAGAGGAATATTTTTCTTGTTTCTCTAGAAAACAAAGGTTGTATTGGTAAATGTTTAATCTTGCACCTATTAAAGCAAGAGATTGTAAATGTTTAATATTGCACCCTTTGAAGAAAGAGTTTGTAAAGGTTTAATCTTGCACTCTTTGAAGCAAGAGATATAGTGAATTCAAAATCTCAAGGAGAAGCTTGAGGGGTGGACGTAGACTAAGATGGTCGAACCATGATAAATATTGACTTTGATTTCTCTATCCATTCTCTCTTTATATTTATTGTTTGTGTGAATTGGATAAATTGTTCTTACTTTTCTTTTGCTTATCTTGAATATTTTGATAATTGCAAAAATATTTTTAAACAAGTTTTAGAAATCAAAAATCCAATTTACCCTCATATTGGCTTGCCATTTCGGGCCAACAAACGATAACTTCTCTTATTATTTTTTGCCTTGTTCGAGTCAGATGGTAGCTCCCCAATCAATAAGTATTTTTGTATAGGCATCCTCCAATCCGATGCTCCTTCTTCAATTTCCAACACTTGGGCTTCCTCTATAGTGGGTCTTTCCAACACCTCTATTTTTACCATTCTTGATCGAGGTTCCCTATAGGAAGCCAACTTGGACGAAGCATCATCATGGTTATTTTCCAACCGGTATTTTTGTTAGTTCTGTGCCCTAGTCCAATCATTCATGTAAATTGTCATTTGATTTATTATTTAATAAAAAGGCATTTCATTTCATATCTATGAAATGAAATATTTTATAAAGATGAAACCTTCTATTAATAGTTTATTCTTTCTTATATCATCAAGTATGAATTGATAGTAAAACCATAAGGTAAAAGGAATACTATTCTAAATGTCCCTAATCAATTGTTGTTATGGGAATGATAATGAATTAAGGTTAGTATATTGCTAAGTGAATAATCGTGTTTTACTGATTATAGATATGAGATATCACTTAGAGCATAGATAAATATTAGGGAACATCTATTGGATTGGCCCATTATGAAAGCACTTCATGGATAGATGTCACAAATGGCTTTCATGCAGTGGTGATATTTAAGTCCTCTAACTGAAACTCATTATTGACTCTTACATAAGGAATCACATGTTTTAACTTAGTCAAATGTCATCCGTAACAGGGTAACAATAAAGGTTATGATTGGATATGTCACGAATCTTATAGAGGAGTGATAATGAGAGTGATGAATTTATTCATCTTATGAAGAGTGATATCTCTAGGCCACTTAATGAGTATGATTGATGTAATATATGCATACTCAAATGAATTGATAAAAGGGTTGTCAATGTAATTTGTTATATCAATGTACTTGGGATCAATAAACACATTAAGTAATATAAGGTTGACATGTAAACATGTCTTATGCTTAATACAAATATCGTGAGACAAAATGAATAAATATCAAACTGTGAAAGGTTAACTCGGATCACCGACTCCATTTAATTTTGGGTTGTCATAATGTGTTACTAGATACTGCTTATGGACAATGGGCCCAAGCTTTAGGACAAGGCTCATTGCCAATTTCGAGTGGGCCTATTGGGTCACACACTAGAACGAATTGGATTGGATTGAAAATATTCTCTCTTGTGGTAAATAAATTATTAAGATAATTAATTTGATTAATTATTAATAATTCATGGTTTTGATAGTTTATATCTTAAATATGATATAAGATATTATCCATTAATATAATAGGCTTTTAATATAAATTATTTATTAATATATTTAATCATGTTTTGGGTATGATAATATGTATGACATAATTTCGGCACATGCATATTAATAATATAGTGATTTATCTAATGATAATTTATCATATAATTAAAAGTCTAATAACTATTAATAAGCCCTTGAAAATTAGGCACATTTTTTTTTATTTTATTAGAGTCCTTATTCTTGTGTGACAAAGAAAAATTCAGCACACATATGATTAGAAAATTCGGCACAAATGAGGAGTCTATGACTAATTAGGAGTTTTTTTCTTGTGGGATAAGGAAGGGAAATTCGGCCCTAATGCACCCATTAGGGTTTTTCATGTGCCTATAAATAAAAAGCATATCTTGCTATAAATAAAAAGCATATATGAGTGGCACAAATAAAAGAGAGAAAATTATTGTGAGAATTAGAATAGAGATTCTAAGTGCTAGTACACTCCACCAATCCAAAAGAGTTTGTTTGTGTGGATACTATTAAACACGTTTGTGCAAAGGTAACATGAGGGAAGGAGATTTGTTTTATACTAAAAGCAACGCCAACACTCCATTCGTCCATACACTCGAGCTTTGGATCTAAGGTAGAAACACTAACCTTACTCATGTATGTTGATGTGTATAGATCTTGGTGGAATTCTAGGTTAAATTTTTTGTTATTTCCACTGTATTACGCTCTTATGAATATCATATTACTGGTTACAAATTCCAATGACATCACCAACGCCAAAACCACCTTTTTAGCATGGAAACAACAGGACTCAACCCCTAACAACACCTTGATCACATAATAAATTGGTTTGTCTATGGATCCCTATTTCATTAGAAGCATGGTGATAAGTGCTGCTTCACTAACACTCAAGTAAATGTACAAAACTTCTCCTGCTTTTGGTTTGGTTAAAAGAGGAATTTCTCTCAAGTACTTCTTTAAGTTTCAAATGCTTTTTCATATTCTTGGGTCCATTAAAACTTCTTTCCCCCCCTCAACGTTCTGAAGAAAAGTAGGCTTCTGTCTGCAGACTTGGATAAGAACTGATTTAGAGCAACCATCTGTCCTGTCAGACTTTGAACCTCTTTTATTGAAGAGGGAGACTTTAACTCGAAAATCTCCTTAACCTTTGCGGGGTTAGCTTCAATTACTCTCTAAGTTATCATGTAACCCAGGAACTTGATTGATTCTACTCCAAAAGAGCATTTGCTGGGGTTGAGTCTCATGTTATATTTTTTCATTACCTCAAACACAGTCGACAATTTTCCGCATGAGATTCGCCCTTTCTACTTTTCACGATTATATCATCCACGTAGGCTTCCATGATGATTCCTAAGAGATCCTTGAAGGCATTATTTATCAGTCTTTGATAAGTAGCTCATGTGTTCTTTAGCCCAAAAGGCATGACTTTTTAACAGCACGTGCTTTTTTTTCTATGATGAATGTTGTTTTCTCCTCATCAAAGGGGTGCATCATGATATGGTGATATCCTGAGAATGCATCCATAAAGTTTAGGAGTTCACACCACGAAGTTTCATTAACCAACTTGTCAATGTGGGGGAGTGGGTATGAGTCCTTTTGACATAACTCGTTCAAATCCATGAAGTCTACACAAACCCTCCATTTCTCGTTAGGCTTTTTCACCATCACCACAATCGTTAATAAGTCAGGGTAATATACTTCACGTATAAAACTTGCTTTCAACATCTTATCAATTTCCTCTTCCAAAGCTTGTGCTCTTTCCGGGGACACATTCCTCTTCTTTTGCTTGATCGAGAGTACCATAGTATCAATATTGAAGTAATGAGAAATCATCTCAGGATCAATTCCGTGCATATTTTTGGGACTCCAAGCAAAAATATCTGATTTAGCTTGCAGACACTTCACAATTTCCTCCTTAACTTCTACTGATAATTGGCTTCCTATATACACCAATTTTTCATCATCACCTTCATCCAACTGAACTTTGTCCAATTTCTCCACCTCCTCAAAATTTTCCTTAGGTTATTTTTCTTCTTCAATCGCTTCATCATTGATTGCTAAAGCTTTATTTTCCTTACATTGTGCTTTTTAATTGAAGATATGTAACACTTTCTTGCCCTCTTTTGGTCGCCTTGAACTTGGCCAACTCTATTGGATGTTGGGAATTTCATTAGAAGGTATGCTGAGGAGACCACCGCTATCATGTCGTTCAACAAAGGCCTTCCAAATATCACATTGTACGGTAAGGAGCTAGACTTAACTATTAGAAGGTAGACATCCTTGTTATCACACAAGGTTCATTCCCTAAGGTTACAAGGAGTTGCATTGATCCCACCACGGGAACAACCTCCCGGTGAAGTTGTAAAAGGGAGGATCCATAGTCTTCAACCTGTCTTGTGTCAAGTTCATTTTTTTGAAAACAATTCTAGTATATCAAGTTTACTAAGCTCTCATTGTCTACCAAAATCCTTTCAATGGGGTATTTATCCACAATCGCCGAGATCACTATGGGATCATCATAAGATATGCATATATCTCCCCTCAAGAGTGAAGGTAATTGGTTGCTCTGCTCCCTCTAATGTTCTTGTCGATTTCACTTGATAAGCCTCTCTTACATAAGCTTTTATTGAGGTGGATGAGTCTCCTGCCATAGTTTCTCCCTCTGAGATGGAGTTTATGGTTGAGTGATCAGGCTCGTTGTCAGTTTTGGGGGTTTTCCACTCATTTATCCTTTCCCCTTAAGGAAATCTAATTTCTTCTCTTATACCATTTCTTTTATGCTCATAACCTCAATGATCATCATACCCCCGATGTTCATCATTCCTTTTGTTGGCATATCTTCTATCATCATTCCTTCTTCCACCTTAAGGGTAACTAGTTCTATCTCATCTCCAAGCTTCTGTATAGACGAATCTTTCTAACTTTCCCTCTCTTACTAATGACTCTATCTTATTCATAAGGGTACGGATTTTTTCTGTTGAATTCCCATAAGTACTGTGGAACCGACAAAATGCGTCTCCATCCTTCCCTACCATTCTATCTGCTTTTGGAGGAAGGGTGATAAGTCTGGATCCTTCAATGGCTGCCAAAATAGAAGACCTTGATTTGGTGAGTGGATGATACTTATCAAACTTAAACTTTGAGGATTTCATTGAATCCCCTCCTTTTTCTCTCTTCTTCTCAAAATCCTCTTGAGTCCCCCTTTCTTTCCTCTTGCGATCCCGATCATCTCTTGACCCAATCATTCTCATGACTTTTGCCTGCATGATGTATTTGTTTGCAAGAGCAAACAAGTCAGTTAGAGTTCTCAACTGATCAAGGGATAGGACTTCTTGTTGTTATGTTGAACATGTCCTTTGGAGTAATGATGCTACAGTAACCCCAGGTTGTAACTCATGGATTTTTAAGGTTGCATTTCGATACCTGTCGATGTATTGTTTTAGACTCTCTTTTTATCCTTGCTTAATACTCAACAAGTATGTAGCATTCTTCTTCCGTTTGTTATGGATGATGAATGCATAGATGAATTACCTTTTCAACTGATCAAAACATGAGATTGAGGCTTCTTTCAAGTTGTTGAATCATGTTAGTGGGAGATCCTTCAGCGTGACAGGAAACGCTCGACACAAAATCGCATCTTCCCCTCCATGAAGAAGCATGATGGTCTCACATTTCTAAATGTGCTTATAGGGATCTTCTTTTCCCGTAAAGGAAGGCAATGGATGCATTTTTAACTTCTTAGGCAATAACTTCTCCATGATTTCCACAGTGAAAGGGTTTTGTCCCCTTTGTTGTGCCTCTTCAACTGGAACCAACTTCTTCTACTTTAGGACTGCCTCCACGATCTTCTTCATATCCACCACATTCTTTATCGCCAGTATGGATTTGTTGTATTGCTTTATCTTCTTGGTTGGAGCCTTTGGGTTCCCCATGCATGTGCTTTCTACGACCTCTTGGAATTTCTCTTTACCTTTCTGGATGTCGACTCTTCCTTTTTCTCTTAGAGGAACACGTCTTTCTTTGAAAACTTTGGGCTTTGGATATTTCGGGATGCGAAGAAGAGGTTCTTAATGTTGGCTCTCCACAAGAGCTTTTTCATGAAACGGTGGGGTTCTATCTTTAGGAAAAGGCTTGCAGGCCAGATGGTAATGGCATCTTAGGAAGTATCTTCTTGAACATGGCCATCATCTCCTGAATCATTCTTCGATTCTCCTTGTTTTTGTGCTTCAATGCCTTGTAGTCACTAAGAGGAATAGTGGGGTTGGTTGTTCCGGATGCTCCTTCGCCACTTTGAGCTATTGCGCCTCTGTGAGTTCCGCACCTTAGTGGCCTCCTTGCGTTGCCTGGAGGTTCAAAACACTTCCTTGGTCGTCCTCCTCACGTTAGCCTCCTATATGAGATATTGTTTGTACTACCATTCTTGTTTTTATTGCTGATTATCTCTTCTTTGAAAAATCGTTGATTAAGATAAATAAATGGAAACACAACCTTTTGCTTGTATCTCCACAGATAGCGGCAATTCTTGTTGCCTTGAACAATAATGAAGTTGAACAGTCTTCAAGTCTTTGCATGTATCCTGCAAAACAATGAAAATCAGAAGTTGAAGGTTGTTCCCCTTATGTCACTCCGACGCTCAAGTTAGTGAAGTATTTTTGGCAGAGTTTTGACAAGTTGTAGGCAAATGAAAGCATACCTTACTCTAAGGTAGAATGAGCTATTTATAGAGTGATGAGATATGATAAGGTAAGGAAAAATCTCCCCTTGAATTTCAAATATAAAGATATCACATCCTCAATCTAATCTTTTAAAATTAAGATAAACATGTTTGGAAAATTCTTCTAAAATGTGGGCCCTCCTATGCAAACTTGACTTTGAATATGAATTCTTACTAGTATTGACAGACTTCCGTCACATTTAACCCTATAAGTCTTGTTGGGTTCTATGAGCCTTGACCCACATCATATATGTTGGAATGAAAAGCCTTCAATGTTGATTGTTATTGTAAATGGTGTTGCCCCACTAGAATTCTATCATGGTTTGCTCAGAGATAATTAGGATAATAATTTTTTAGGAGATGTTAGCTGAACTTTATTTAATAATTATCTTCTCCATGATAAACGCAAATGCCCTTAAGAAATCTTATCTATTTATAAGATAATGACATGTGACTCTTTTAAGATAAACTTAATCTATTTCTTTTATATAAACTCTTCGCGATGCAAATCAGCTAACTGTTGTGGAATTCTTTATCATCTTTTTAGTGGGGTTTTTACTAAAACACAATATATAATCAACATTTGATCTGAACTATTATTACTTGATCAAACCTAGTAGACCCAAATCACAAACAATAATGATTTTAAAACAAAATGTTTAAAAAAACTTTTGTTATTCGACCCAGATCTTGAGCATGCTCTCATTTTTGTTGTATTGTACCCCAGTGCTTGCTTGGTTCCATTCTTTTTGTGCCTTAACAACATGGTTATTCATTTTTTTTTAAAAAAAAAGATAGAAAAAAATATATCATTTAAAAAAAAAAAAACATACTTATAGAATAGAATGAATGTGTATATGTTATTAGAAGGGAAAAGTCAATCATTCTACTTGTTTTCTCTCTTTTTTTAAGCAGGTTATGTAGCAATTTTTTGGATGTTATCTAGCAAGTATTTTCTCCCTTTTTTTAAGCAAGTTTCTCTTTAAATTTAAAATTTTCATATTTTAATAGTTAAAATCCGCTCATAATTAGTTAACGTTTTTACGTATCAAATCAACATTTTTTAAAAAAATTTACATTTTGAAAATGAATATTTTTACGCACCAAGGTTTCTACATATCCAACTCAACATTTCATGGTTCAAAAAAAAACTCAACATTTCAATATGGTCATTTTTATTAATTTGTTTATTTGACCCAATAAAAAATTATAAATATTGTCAAAAAGGAGGAAATATTGAAGGCAAAATATTATTAGAAAACGAAGCAATTTTTACTTTATTGTTTGGTTATTATTCAATGTAATTTATGTATTTTTCTCAATTATTAATCTACATCTCTCTTCAGGCATACGAATACGAGGATTAATGAAAGGTTTAAAGTGAAGAATCTTAGAAGTCAATCGTCTATGTCTTTTGGGAAATTTCTTCGTACATTTACTGTCAAATTTTCAACTCAAGAAATGAGAAATTTTGAATTTTCTATAATTAATGAGAAGGTTTTTTTTTTCATATGGTTATTTATTTTTAATTGATCTAACAACTTAAATTGAAAAGTAGTATTTCATTGTCTTCTTTCTTCAACAACTCATAATTGTCTCAACTAATCACTCTACATGAACAACCTGTCATTAGAATAACTCAACGTGGATTTTCATTGATATTATGCATAAGTGTAAACGAGTCAAATCATTTGTGAGCATTTTACTGATTTGACTTCATACGATTTCGTTCGTATTTAACTCAATGCATAAATAAACTTAATTTAAACATTCCAAATTTAATATGTAAAAAAATCAAATTTAAATAATTTAAAACTGGACTTATGAAGCTCACCAATATGGTTGAACACGCACATGCATCCGAATTGAACAAGTCCAGAATTTGGCTTAGTTGGATAGATAAGCGAATTTTAAAAATCTACTGATTAAATTAGCTATAAATGAACTTAACTTGCTAGTAGTTAAATGGATTCGTTTCAAACTTAAATTAAGTTTGAAATGAACCTAAATTAAGTCAAAATAGAACAAACTTGCAACGAGCCAAGGTTAAATTCGCTAAATTTAAATGAACCAAACTTATGTTGTAAGTCAATTGAAACTGAAGGAATCGGGTACCGGTTTAACAAATAAACAGTATAAAAAGCGGTTCAAGTTACCTACCTCGATTCCTGCGGAAGCATAACATCAAATAACGGCTGCAGGACCAGGTTTTGATATTGGTCTCGCGAGCAAACCACGGTCGATAGTCGATGGGAGTGCTCAGCTCGTTCGCAGTCTAGATGCCACGCGGATCGACACCATCGACAGACAATTCACGGTGCGAGGAGATGGAGGATGGAAGATGGAGGGAAGGATTAGATAGGGGAGAAACAATTTTTTTTCTTTTCCTCCTCTTTTTTCTTCTTTTCTTTCCTTCTTCCCTTTTTTCTTCCTCCTTTTCCTTCTCACTTTCTCCACCCTTCTCTCCTTATTTATAAGAGCCATTAATGGGCTTTTTGGGCCTATGAGCCTTATGAGCCCATTTCAGACCCAACTCAATTGGGCTTATCAATTGGTCTCGGTTCACACCTTGACCAACCGGTTCGGTTCACCAGTCATGGGCAGACAGCTTTTTCCAACATCTCCCACTCGCACATGACAGAACCTTAACGCGTCATGTAATATGGTTAACACTTACGCAACTATACTCAATCCTCTCGTCATACAGACAAATAAACCGTGCAACCAGCATACGATGATAGCGTAATTGCTATACACATGTTAGGGATGTATAACAGCTCTTAACGCAATCCTATTAGAAGGCGTCTCTTCGCAGAACAGCTCCATTCTGCCAATGTGTATGCAACAACAGCTTAGACTGCTGGAAACATATGTTTTTCCCTAGTTTGTAACCACACAATTGCTGCTTTCGAACTTCACGATCTCACGAAAGCTTTTCTCAAAGTTCACACATCATGTGACATGCTACATGAGAGCTAGCTTAACAAACTTATGAGACTAGTGCAAATGTGTCTAGAAACGAAATTCCCCTCTTACACCAGATAATCCATATAGCCAAGTTTACTTGCTCAGCTAGTTACGCTTAGTTGAATCAATCGTGACCATTAACGACAAGATAAAGTAGTCAAACTCAACTACACGTCTTGAATGTGTTAAGGGTTCTAAGGGTAGGTAGTACCAAAAACCACATGTTCACGATAGAGTCTCACACTAGGAAAAATGAGATAGTTTTTCAATCTTTTTCATCCCTATGGTTGTGTATTTAGCACACATGGTATGATCATATGCTGTGATGTTCATTCCTTCCATTGAAGGAGCGCATGTTTATACAACATTATCAACACCACACAAAAGCTTCGGTTACGATGCATTTCGCCATCTAACCTTAATCCACACTTAACATGATTACTTCTGGCTTTAAGACATAATATATGCTAAAAGTCTCTCAATTTTAGCATCTAATCATTTAATGATCTCATAGGAGTTTATCCTATGGCGTACGTCTATTTTCATATGACTTTTTCTTATCCTTTACAATGAACTCACAATTGTAAAATGCAAGACGACCT
>CAODLS012875448.1:0-24340 GCA_948243855.1 Flueggea neowawraea
CCTCTTTTCTGGGTCGAGCTCTGCATTTCTTTGAAACTCAATGTAGCCGATTACTATCACCTCTATCCATATTAGTGTCGTCAATGAGAATGGCAGTGGCTGGCCTAGATAGGACGACCCTTCAACCAACTCTACCTGAAAATATTAATTAATTAATTGAGAAAAAATAATTATTGTTTTTGGTTTTATTTTTTAGACATCACTGTCGTCCTTGTTGGCGTCAATATTTATTATGTTTTCATTTTGCATCGCAATTTGGTTGCTTGGATTGCAAGAAGACACGAAGTGGAAAACGTTGGGGAAGATAATTCCTAGCTAGCTACAAAATTATTCTTTTTTGTCCAAATTATATATATACATTCTTCCAACCCTCCGCATACATATATATACATGTATAGGTCCACAACCACAATCCTTCCAAAATCCTAGATTTTCTACCTAAATTATGATTTCTTCTGCTTTTTTATCTTAATTTATACAGCCAAATCTCTTATAATATATAGGTCATAATTATTGTATTGTATCTAATGCATTATCACTTTCTAATCCAAAACCGTATTCATGCTTCTACTCGATCATTACTACCTATCACAAAAAAAAAGCCCTAACTTATCTAAGTTTGTTTTTTGATAAGTAAAATTTTTATTTATCCAATCCACAAAGAACTGGATTGGGCAAAAAAATCTAGTAAATTTGGTCCCAAAAAAGTCTAGCTAGAGTGCTACAAAAGTCTGATTTCATGATGTTACAATTCCAAACAAATTCAAAAGCCCTAATTAGTCCAATTACAATGAAGTGCTTAGAAAACTTCAAAAATAACATTATGGATCTTGAAGTTGAGCCTAATTTCACTTCAAAATACATACATACAACTTAATAAAAATTATCATTAATCAACTTATAAGGACAGCTCGATGATCTAAACACCTAACTATATATTAATATGAGATAGGCATTATGCGCATGTAAATACGTGCAAGAAAATAATGATAGTGAACACACAAATATAGTGGCAAAATTTTTGCATAAGTTAAGAAACATTTTTGCGCCGATATAAGTTATTAATTCCGTGTTTGGTGTACCAAAGAAAAAAATTGTACGTACTTTTCCAGCATCTTGCCATGCGACACCGGTGAGAGCTTCAACAGCAAGAGCAAGTGCCTAACATTGCCCATCTCCCATGAATTAATTCACATTCCCTAAACCTCTGAATCCCAAAAACCTCCGTGTACGGCTGAAACGGTGTCGGTTTCACCTCTGCAGCCTCTACTCTCACTCCAACAACCTCACCCGCTACATTCTTGGCCAAGTTTTGGTCCAATGAGTCTAGATCGAACTGCAAATACTCAGCGGTTCTCCGCTGGCTTTGAGGTTGTTTTCTTTGGTGGTGGGAATGATTTCTTCGTCCCAAACCCGAACCGCGCTTGGATTTTTCCCGGTTTTGGTACCGGGTTTTGGATGCGAGTACCGAAGAATTGTGAGACGGCAGAGAATGTGGTGGTGGCCATTGGTTATAGTTTCCAGGTAGGTGGTGGAGCAGGGTGATTGATAGGAAATGGTAATAAATAAAAATAAAAACTATATATATATATATATATATATATATATAGTTTTTATTTTTATTTATGTATACATATATATTTACTACTTTAAAGAAAATTATTGTGAAAATTTATGTCATTTAGTGGATGTGAAAATAAATGAATTGGCCTTATCTTTCCCTTATCCTTTGGTGGGTGAGGAAGTGGATGGTTGATGGCTTATTCACCTTATTCGTTCGGGGGGGTCTTTTTCAAGAGAGTCGTTAATTAATTTCAAATGTAGCCATATTGGTACGTAAATAGTATTTGATTAATTCTTAGTTGATGTTTTTGTGCAAATATGACCTTATTTTAACAAAATATATGTCAAGTTTAATTGTGACGGGTTGCTAATTTTTTCTTGAGTTTAAACTAAATTTAATTAACCCATAAATACTATAATCGGCTTGGTCATATCTAATAATAATGAATAGGCAGTCTCGTTTAAGGTAACAAAATCCAGGATGGTGTCAACTTGCGCCAGCAATTTAAGTTTTTTTTTACACTCTCTTGTTTTTGTTTTTAAGATTAGGTCAATAATTCTAATTTACATGTTCAATTTTGGACAATGGGTTTTGTAACTCAGCGGTCATAAAATAAATTTCAACATTAAAAAGTCATGAATTCGATTCTTGGTGAAAACAATTAAAATGGCTTTAAAAAACATGTTCATTTTTTTTAAAAAAAGTATGTTGATCAAAGTTTATATAGTATGGTTAAAAAATATAGCTAAATTTTCATCGTTTCATTTATTCAATGATAAATAGGAAAAATTGTGATTTATAGTTGCATACATTATTAAGTTTAGCTTGACATATATGTTACATTTCAAATGTATAGTAATTGAAAAAAAATGTGCTATGCTCTCTACTCTTCTTTTTTTTTTTAACAGAGAAAATGAGAGCCGGAGGCTACTAGTAGTAGCATACACATGTTCAACGTTACCATGCAAGCATTACTCCCCGCTGCAGAATGTTCGAAGAGTCATAGCTGAACCCAGAACTTTACTCCTGAGTCTCGTTACCATAGCACATCACCAAAGGAGAACAGCCTTAAGGGGCTATCCACCACGCTTAATGTTCAACCTGGGTCCGAGTGACAACCAAGTCATTGCTTGGATTAATTTACGTCGCTCCTTACAAGATTCGAACCTGGGCCGAACGAACGTGAGACTACTCCCTCTACTGTTCGGCCACCCCCAAGGTCTATGCTCTCTACTCTTTTTTTCAATGGATAGGAGAGCCGGATACTATCGATAGTAGTGTACCTCTGTTGGGCGTGACCATGCAAGCAAATACTCCTCTCTGCAGAATGTTATTTTGCTCGGTAGTAGCTGATAGAGACTCACCGCAACACCTACTAGAAACTGGCATTGGTCGATTGGCACGAAAATATCTGAAACTAACCGAAAAAACGAATATGTCTCAAACCCAATGGAATATACTCTCAACTCTTTTACTATGGACTATGCATACTATCAAATTTATGGATCCTTAATATATCCATACCATCTAAAAAACGAAAAAATAAAGAGCGGTAGAGGCTCTGAGCTTGACTTGACATCAGAAGCACCCAATAAAAACCAGAAAGTGAGCAACCTTGGACACTCTCCTGGTTACATGATCAGAGCCCGACAAAACCATTTTAGTCAACCTCACCTCCCCACAATCTTCTGCCACGTGTGACATTTCGGGCCCCACTCTAAATATCTTCATGGCATCTCTCTGCTTTCTTTGCTTTCCTCTGATTTTGTTTTCTCTGTCGTTCGCTTCTTTCCACTCCACTGGTGTGTCTGAATTCTGATCCTCCCCATCTTATTCTCGCCCATCTTCTTTTTCAGTAATTAATCTCTCTCCTTATTTAATTCCTTAACTATATTCTTGTAAATCATAGTGTTTGATTGTTGCATGATCAAATTAAGTAGGTTATGGATTTTTTTCTATGATCCTTTTAATTTATGAACTATCATGAGCCAATTGCGTTTCTAGTTTCAGCTTAACCTGGCTCAATCAAATAGTTTTGATCATAATTCCTTGGATTAGATGAGTCTACATGCAGTCAAAACAAAACCCTTTTCATGTGTTCTTGTTTTTTCCCTTAATTTTTGCTGTTGAAGTGATGGTTTTTTCATAATTGTTAAGATTTTTTAATTGAATGGTTATGGTTCAGATTCTTAGTCCTTACGGTCATGAAAGCAACCAAGGGCAAGGGGGCTGTGAGGAAGGGCAAGACGGAAGTACCCGTTGAAGAGAGGTAATTTTGTAATAATTAACTTTAACGAACTAACAATTTATCTGTTTTTTCCTTCAATTAATTTGTTTCCAACTTTGTTTCTGTGTTGTCTGTCAAAAATAAAAATTGTTTCTGTGTTAATATGTCTGTTGATTGGTATAATTAAGTAGATGTTTTTATTTTCTTGGCACTTGGAAACTGAACCCTTTTTGTTAATTTGGAGATGGGTTTTAGTAGCAGTAAAACAAAGCTCGGGGGTATTTTTTTGTTTGCAGGAAGATTGGAAAGCGAAAGGCGGCAGAGAAGGCGAAGCAGAGCAGCAGTAAACGAGTGAAGAAAGACCCTAACAAACCTAAGAGGCCTCCCACTGCTTTCTTTGTCTTCCTGTAAGAACTCAGTCAATTACTTAATTTAAATCCATCCCAAATCGTTGAATTTTCTTCATTTTGTATTGCAAATATTGCAGAGAAGAGTTCAGAAAGGTTTACAAAGAAGAGCACCCTAATGTGAAGGCCGTCTCTGCTGTAAGAAATTATGTTATTTACTAACATTAATTTCTTTTCATCAGTTTCAAATTTGTGGATTCTGAAGCTGGTTTTTGGTTACTGTATCTTGTAATTAAAGGTGGGAAAAGCCGGAGGCGCGAAATGGAAAACAATGTCTGATGCAGTGAGTATTAGTTACTAAATCCTCTATTGATATGATGTTATTAGGGTGTACTTGATTTTTCCATAGTGAAACGAAATTTCTGTTTATTCAATTGTAGTAACAGAAATGCCATCCTTATTGCATATTCCTCTATCGCATGTGTTTTTGTAGGAGAAAGCTTCATTTGAAGCTAAAGCTGCAAAGAGGAAATCTGACTATGAAAAGCTTATGACAGCTTACAATAAGAGACAGGTGGATGTAATTGGCACATTGTCTTTTTTTAAGAAGGCAAGTAAATGACATTATTGTTTTTGACTAAGCTGCATATCTCAACCAGGAAAACTCGGAAGAAGAAGATGATGATGATGCAGAGTCCGAGAAGTCCAAATCTGAAGTTAATGGGGAAGATGATGGTGGAAGTCAAGAGGTAAACCTTTCTGTCTCTTTTGTATTGCAAAATTTTTACTCATTTTGTTTGGTTGAACATAAGTAAGCTGAATTTACATCTCATGGTGAAGATCTTTCCAATCAATAGAGCAGCGTAAGGCTGCACCCGATTCTCGGTTTGTGCTGAATGTGACATTGATTGTGGTCTATAAGTTAGTTATTATCTTTCTGTATTGTATACATGTCCTACCATGTAGAACGTCATAAGCTTTAAATTTTAGCTTGTTTCGCATTTTATTTTCATCAATGTGATGCTGGTTTTGTGTTGTTAATCAATGAATTGTCTTTCACAAGTCCTGCTGACTGCTAGTATTCCGCCTTTTCCTTTCCCAGGAGGAAGAAGACGAGGACGATGACTGAAATCGGTGTCCTGGCAGTTTTCAAAGTTTTGCAGCTCTCTATGCTGCTTGATTATCATGTATTATGTAATTTATATGCTTGTTATGTACCTGTTACAGTTGAATATACTTGACAACAACATGTTTCTTTCTTTTGCACGTTATATAGATTAACCAGTATTGATCTTTTTTGCCTTAAGTACTTGCAGATAGGTCTGGTTTTGTATGTTTTAATGAATTATGGATAGCATAACAGGTAATTTTTGCAGTATGTAGCTTTTCGGACACATCGGCTCATAGTTTTCTGCATAAATCTTTACACATATGGCCTCGGTTGTGATTCATAGAAAGTTGTTTTTAATTTAAATTTTGCATCATGTTCTTTTTATGTTGAGGGGAAGTTCATCGTCTTCACTCTACTCGACACCAGCCTTACTTGAATTCTCATTCTGTTCCAATCATGCAGACTGGTTGCCCGTACATTCGTCAACCTGTTCTGTTTATGGAAAGAATGAATCCCATTAGAGTTTGTTTCCTATTTTATTTTTGTTTTTAGAGAAAGAAGATGTTGCCATTTAGATTGATGCACGGCATGCCACGGAATTTTAAGTTTTTTCAAACTAAAAAAGGAATTGCGTCGTTTTACCTAACTTCTTAATCAAATGATTGTAGCAAGTAAAATGATTAAATTTGCGATAGTGGGTCCTTTGGACAATTTGCAAAATAAACACAATGATGAAGAGATTTTATTGAAAATGAAGATTGAAAAAAAAAAGCTAAGAGAGACCAAAAGAAAGCTAAGTGAGAGCAAGAAATAAAGAACTAAAAGTGAAGGGGATATATACAACTCATAGGGGTGTAATGTAATGTAAAGGAGGAAAATGGCCTCTAAAATATCTATTGTGTTTGTCTTTATACTGTCTTCATTAAGAATCTCTTGTCAATTGCTCAATTATATTGTTCTTAAAATCATAAAATCAAGCTCTCAATTAGCTGTCAAATCCCCTGGTCCTTTGATCACTTCCCTTCTATGTGGATTTCTTTCCTTATGCAGGCTTTGAATTGGCTTCTGATTTTATTCCCTCCATGATTTGCTCTTCTAACAACTTGATTTACCTTGGAACTTTGATTATTTTATTTATTGGCTTAAACCTCAAAAGCCAAGTTTCCTAGGGTCATTCCTCTGAGTTTGCACTTTCTTTCTTAAAATTTCTTTTCTTTTGTGGATTCTGACTTTATAATAATTTTATTATCTTCAATGATTTGCTCTTCTCACATCCAACCTCCAATTCATGAGCTATATCTTCCTTTATTGTCATTTCTTTTTTGGTAATGGCCTTGGAGAGCAAATGTCGTCTAGGAGCCTAACCACTTAGCACTATCATTAAGGGATCATCACTCCTTTGGGCATGACCTCGTTGTTACCCGCATTTAATACACATAATGATGAAATCACGTGGTAGGTGCTGGTTGGGTTGTCGTTACAAGAAACGAGGCACTCAGAGACGTCAGGAAAGTCACTAAAGCTGACGTAGGAAAAGACAGATGACACGTGAATACTTGAAGATCACGTTTCCAAATCTCGGGAAGAACGGACCGAGAATGGTTTTAGACATTCGGAAGGGTCTTCTCGGGAAGGAATGACTCGGGAAGGAGCCGATGAGTTAGGAGCATTCACCCACGACAGTGCACGAGAAAACGTGGAGTAATTTACGGAGCACATGTCCGAAGTAAGAATGTGTGAGAGTTTTTCGGGGCAAGACATTGAAGAAGAACGTGGGCTTCCTCAGAAATGGAGGACGTGGGGAGAGAACGTGACTATCTGGCCGGAAGAAAATCAAGTATAAAAGGGAGATCACTATAGGACAAAGGACACATCAACACCCATCATTGTCTTTGTTTTTACTCTGCAAGTTTTTATTCTCATAGTAGCATAGTTTTCTTTGTCCAAGACTCGAATTCGTCCTGTTTGCATTGACCATGGCCTCAATAGGTTCTTTTGAGTCAAGTGTAAGCTCACGAGTTCACTCTTAAGTTCAATTTCAGTTATTAATTAATTCATTTACTTTATTCTTTCTTTATTTGTTACGATCATTTGATTAGTACGTCCGAAAGTCCTAATTCGTTAGGCAACACCGAACCCTATACGATTTTCCACCTCTCGAATCTCGCATCGACAACCATTCGATTCCCTATAGAGAATTTCGAGAACAGTTTTTGGTGACCACAGTGGGAGATATGGAAAGACGTGCTACACGAAATGCTAATCTCCCAAATCCAGTAGAGGCTTCCTATAAGGAGGCATCTCCTCTTCGCGGGCCATCTTCGGAAGGCCCTCGCGAAAATGAGGGATCCGAAAGGTCTGAAAATCAGGATCTTATGGCGACACATTACGTAGTTTTGCACTAACATATAGATGACTTTTTGTCAAGAGAAAATGACACGTTGGAAAAGATGTTTCAAACTCACCAAAAAGAATTAGGAGACCACTTCGATAAGCAAGTGTCTCATCTGACAAAAGCTATCGAAAAGCAAAAACTGTACGCAACAAATCTAGCAGGCAAACTAATGATTGGTATGCACAAGTCCGACGCGAGGGTGACCGTATCGTGGGAGATCTGAACCATCTCTATCACGACTTATACGCACCTCTGGGGAAACAAATCGCGAAGGAAGTTGAAGTAGCCATGGAAGCACGGGCAGCGAAAGGGAAACACCCGATGACCAATGAGGACTTAACCAACTTCTCGGGGACAACTCGAGCAAGGACCTCTGAATTTCCTATGGGTTATCTCTCGATAACCACCAACATGGCATACGAACCTGGCTACCGGCGTACTCCACCAGAGTGGTTTCGACCGTGAATGTCATTGACCAGAATAACCCTCATTTTGGAATAAACACCGAAGCTTGGGGTCCGAGTGACACTAATATTTTTGCAACCACGACGTCGGCTCCTCCTGCCCAGCAGGTTGTCTTCCCGACAAACTCGTATGTTCCTATTGTCGAAAGAGCGTTCGGAACTTCGGGGAATAACACTATGGTTCCATATCACCCTGCTCCTCCGATGGCTTATCCTAACTCGGTCATACCATATACGACGTATAGTTCACAACCCTATCGAGGTCTTACCATAGGAGGCCAACCGCCTACTCATCCTGGAACACAACCTTTTGGTGGTTTGATTTTGGGAGGTCCACCTCCTACACAATCGGGAGCCCAACCTTACAAAAATTTCACTTCAGGAAGCCAGCCTCCCACACATTCAGGATCACAACCTTATGGAGGATTTTTCTTGGGAGGATAACCTTCGATTCATCCCGGAGCACAACCATATGAAGGTATAGTCCCGGGAGGACCAACGGCAGGTGTACCACCCTCGTTACCTGTTGGGGCTCAACAGCCACCTGAATTAATATAAGTATTGGCTAATATGATTGAACGAATGTTTGATCCACAAAACAGTGGGTGAACCTCATGTTTTACCATAAACCATATCCGAATTATATCGACAGGGATTACCCTTTTTGCTCTAGGGTATAAAGTCCTAGAATTCACATTGTTGTCAGGGGATGACAAGATGTTTGCTCTCGAACATGTGGCACGCTTTACTTATCAATATGGAGAGGTGTCCGAAAATGATTTCATGAAACTAAAATTGTTCCCAAGTTCGCTCACGGGAACCACATTCAACCGGTATCTTAACCTCTCTTCGAATTCCATTTTTACATGGTGGGACATAAAAAATGTGTTTCAGGCGCAATTCGTACGAAGCAATCCTAGGACCTTAATCACTGACTTAGGTCGATTAAAACAAAAGGCTGGCGAAATTGCGAAAGAATTTTTGACCAGGTTTCGACAAGCTCGAATTCGATGTCATATTAACCTTTCCGATAGGGAGTTCCTTCCAGTGGCTCATGACGGTTTGAATTTTGAATTACGGAAGAAGTTTGAGGGCATAATGTTCCACGATTTATACGAATTAACGGAGAGGGTAGCTCGGTTCGAGAGTATCCTCAAGGAAGAAGGTGTAAGGAAAAGTACAACTTTCGACAGCTACTACCAAGAGATCGCACCTACCGACGCTTCGATAGAAGCAATTGAGTACGTGGACAATGCGACGATCAAAGTCGCTGTGTCTGAATACGTCAAAGGGAAACCTTTGGTGTGTGATAATTTGGTCAAGAAGAACGCACAAGCTCCAGTGAGCTTCAAATCAAAATAAAATAAGAAATATTCTTTCGATTTAGACAAGGTTGATTTGATCTTTGACTGGATTTTGGAAAATAATAGAATCTGGTGCAAAGGCAATCACAAGCTCCCTTCATCTGAGGAGCTTCGAGGGAAGAAATTTTGTAAATGGCATAGTTCATCGTCACACTCGACGAACAATTGCATAATTTTTAGAAATGTAATCCAAGACTTGGTAGAGTCAAAGGAATTACAATTTTCCGACTCACGAGAGGTAATGGGCGTTGACAGCAACCTCTTTCCACAAAGTTTCCAATGTGATGTAATCGATCTTTTCCTTTATGTGCAGGCAACTTCTGACGTCACGAAGGCCACTTGGATGGCAGTGGCATTGCTCAACCGACTGGTGGATATGGGCGTGCTTAACTTCCCACACTTTTCATATCCCTCACTCGATGCGGTCTGCAAATGGCACCTTTTTTACCTTCATACCATTGATAAGTGTGTTAACTTCAAGGAATTATTGAACAAACACCGAGATTACAGCTGGTATAATCTAACAAATAAGGAGGAAGTAGCCATTGGCATTGGGTATCCCGGAGGACCTAGCTTTGTTATGAAACTGCCACCATAACCCATTCACCCAAAGTTCGGCAAGCTACGAGCGCTACAATTTGTGGCAAAAGCAGGAACTCGGGAAGCACTCTAGGGTCGATCCACCCACTGAGAGATGTCGCCATCCACATAAAAACCAGACGTCGAGGGACATATCACCCAAAAGGATGGGCTTTTATCATCCGTGCGTCGAAAGATTGCAATAGCTGATAGTCGCCCACCATGTGACGTGGAACGTGCACTAGCCTGGCGAGCTCAGGGAGCATATGTATGAGTTGACCCAGCGCTTGTTACCTGATCAATATGCCAACACTTGAGGTACGTGATAATTCACTCCTCAAACTACTCATCACAATTCACGAGCTCCCCAGTGTGCTGCTCCTCGAATACACTTCGAGGAGAAAAGAAAGTGGGAGCAAGAACGGGTGCGAAAAGGCAAGTTACCCGTCGTCGAGGTGTCTGAGCCGAAGCTATAAAGGTTTTGGAAGCCTCAAAACCCCGAGGCTAGAGTTTGAAAGGACTTCGCGGCCCCAACACGATGGTTCCTAAAGAGGAAGCATAAGCCTCTAGGTCCCACTAAGTTGAGCAAATCGCAGATATGAAGGTGGTACCGACACTTGGCAAAGTTTCAGAAGTAGACAGAGAAAGTCCCAATGGATCAAGTGCGGAAAGAGCCGATGAAGAAGGAGGAAAGCTTGAATGGCTCTTTTGCCATCAAAAAAGAACGCCAAGAGTCGAACTACGAGACTGATTTCTCGGAGAGCGACTTTAAGGTCATCCTTGACGACTTCCCTTCTATTGAGGGGCCCAAGACAGTCGATTGCAATATGGTGTTGACACTTCCTACAGGATATAAGGCTTTGTTGTGGCAATCGACAACTCGACCCGAGGATGTAGAAGACACAACGGCAGTGGTCGAGAAGGAGTCGGGAGCTGCAACTAAGGCACCAGGTAGGTATATTCGGTATGAAAAACCTGACATATCTAAAAGGGCCAGCCTTAAACCCCAATATATGAAGGCAACAATTAATGGAATCCTCATAGGCCAAATCCTGGTAGATGGGGGTGCAACAATAAATTTGTTACCTCTCAAAATGCTCTCCACGGTGAACAAAAACCTCGGAGACTTAATTCCTACTGACAGCGAGGTAACTGGTTTTGCTGGAAATGCGACCCAAGTCAAAGGTGTCTTTGTCGCTCCTATTAAAGTGGGATCGAAAGAATCTTTGGTTGCCTTCTATGTTGTTGACATACACCCTTCCTTTAATGTCATGATCGGTCGAGATTGGTTACATCAAAATATATGTATCCCATCGACATTGCATCAGCGCATTATGTTTTGGAATGGGGACAAAATTGAAAATGTTTACGCTGACCCTGACGCAAAACATATTGAATCTTACATGATTGATGTTGGCATTTTAGGTGATGCGCTCATCCTATTCTGGCAAGACCATAGTTGTCAGGTAGTTAGCCTAGTACCATCATTCGATGGTTTCGGGGAGCAGCTAGCAACGGAGGAACTCTCTTCCCATCACAAACACCCCAAGAGCTCGGGGACAAAGAAAAAGAGGTGGTGATAATTGAAGACGATTCCACCTCAGAAAAGTATGCCAACTCTCCTTCCGCCGACGATCTTGATGAGGTAACATCGATGAGCCCCATCCCAGTACATCAAGTGATGGTCACAAAGCGAGGCAGGGAAAGCCTCGCCGAAAGCTCATTTTCAATGAATGAGTCCTACACAGACTTGAAAGGCATGTAGGTCATATAAGACTTTGTGTAGCAGCTATTGGTTCTCGCGAACGAGGCATTGGTTCGTCGTACAAAGCAACCTATCATCGGTGAAGTGTGAGAGTTGGGCTGCATTAAAGAAGTCCCAACAGAGTATCAGGAGGATGGATGGACATATTTGTATTTGGCTTAGGAAGCTAAAGACGTCAAGCCAGAAGTACGAGATCCCCTCGAGGAAGTCAATCTCGGGAGTGAACAAGAGCCACGAATCACTTGGGTAAGTGGACTTCTCGACCCTATCTTTAAAAGTAATTTAATCAAACTCCTCAGGGAATACAAAGATTGCTTCGCTTGGGAGTATCACGAGATGTTAGGCCTTGATCGGATGCTGGTGGACATCGCCTCCCGATCAAGGAAGAAGCAAGACCGATTCGGCAGGTGTCGCGAAGGATGACTGGTGAAATCATAGCTTTGGTGCAACAAAAGATTCACAAACTTCTCAAAGCTGGATTCATTCGAACTTCCATATACGTAGAATGGATTTTGAATATCGTGCCAGTGAAAAAGAAAAATGGAAAGATTCGAGTCTGCATAGACTTTCGGGATCTCAACCATAGTACCCCTAAAGATGAATACCCAATGCCAGTTGCCGATATGCTTATCGAGAACACGACTGAATTTCAGGTATTTTCCTTTATGGATGGTTACTCGGGATATAACCAGATCTACATGGCCGAAGAAGACATCTGCAAAACAACCTTCTGATGTCCCATATCTCTCAGAATATATGAGTGGGTCGTCATGCCTTTCGATTTAAAAAATGCAGGAGCCACGTATCAACGGGCAATGAATGCAATTTTTCATGACTTGATAGGGCAAGTTGTCGAAAGGGTGATCTCGTGTGGAAAGTAATACTTCCTCCAGGAAAGAAAGATCAATGGCTCAGGAAGTGGTCACCAAATTGGGAAGGTCCTTTCCGGATAAAAGAAATGTATTCAGGGAATGCGTACTTATTAGAGTCATTGGAAGGGATTCCTCATCGTCGCAGCATCAACGAGCAATATTTAAAACAATATGTGTCGTCGATATGGGAAGCGAATTGGAAAATTCTAAAAAGCAACTTTCCCGAGTTATAGGCCATGTATGAGCAATCAGGATTGTAAAACAAAAATAAAAAATAAAAAAAAAATAAATGATAAAAAAACAATCGCTTATGCATATTCCATTCCATGTTCAAAAACCAAGATACATAAGCAATACAAAAAAAGGGAGGGATAAACTATGCATCGGGAGGAATGCGTTGTATCATATCGAGAAGATGTCGTGAAGGAGCCTCCATCAGCAACCTAGTCTTTGAACACTGCACGGTGGTATCTACTCTAGACTCCCGAGCTTGGATCTCCTCCTTGAGAGAGTTTGTTTGACTCGTCACTCTAGCAATTATATCCTCCAGCTGCTTGGTCTTCTTCTGTGCCCTGGCAAGTTTTTTTCGAAGCTTGGCTTTGCGAGTACGGGCCTCAGTAAGCTCAGTTGATAGTCGCTGAGTCTTGGCGATGGCATGCTCCAATTCGGGTTTTAGAGCCCGAGCTCGCTCCCGATCAACCCGCTCAAGTTCTCAGGAGAATTGATGATGAGCTTGACGATATATTTTATCCTTTGCCCTGGTACTCTTAAAGCCAACTTCATGCATCTCCTCGAAAGTGCAAATCACGATGTCATCCAAATCTGTCGAGCAGTGCGCACGGGCGAGTTCGAGAAGACCGATAGTAGCTTCCAAAAAAACATTATCACAGAAAGTGCCAATGTCCGAAGAAACAACCAACAATGTTTCAACATACGCAGCTGGAGAAAGAGAAAATGTCGCGATGAACTCCTAGGGAGTAGTGATCGGGGGCACGGGCTGTTCGTCGGTAGGGACTGGCGGTAGCGCTTCCCGTAGCTCTTCGACCAACTGCCTTTTTGTGGCATGTTCAACGACTCCTCGTGGATGCTCAAGTGATTACCCCTCAGCTTCTGAATTTGAGACCATTGAAGTCGCACGTGTTGCTCTCGTCTCTTCACTCGAATCACTTATGGAGAAGGATTCAGAACTTGAGAAGGTCACGACAGTAGAAACCCCTTCCAGAGGGACATGCTCTGCAAAACAAAAATATATATAATAGTCTCTAGTGGGGTTGAATACTAAGGAGAAACATCAAATGGACGAACCTGAGGCTTTTCTTATGGGGATTTGAGGGCCGGTTGCCACTGTTGTCTCCTCCCCAGTACGAACATCCCTCTGGGTCGGAGGACCACTATAGGGCACCCGGACAAGATCCATGGTGAAAGGTTCCTCGACAACACTCGGCGTAGGAGAAGTTGGAGGAACAACAGAAGCCCCTGGAGGAAGATCAGTGGCCTCATATGGAAGGTTCTCGCCTACATCTTTCGCAGGGATGTTGCTACCTTCAGGAGAAATAATGAGTGTGACAGTCCGGCTCGACATTTTCGACTGCGCAGAAGCAAGTTGAGCGAAGTCCCACTCCGAATAAGTAACGTCTATGTTCGAATTGGCAGCTTCCCCTTGAGAGGCCACTCGATGCCTCATCTCAACCTTAGAGCGGGAAATCTGCCAAAACATCAAAGTTAGAAATCAAAAAAAAAACTTGCAGACTAGGACACGACAGGGAATACTCACAGTCTCTTGCAGTTGTGGATCATCCTCAAGACGAGGCTTGACCACCATGGGTTTTTTCCCTTTTTATTCGGTCGACGGTCAAGGGGCTGACGAAGGATGTGCTGTCGAGGTTTGCTCAACCCGAAGTATCGTTGATCGGGGAATGGGCCTTTTGTCAGGAGATGTATGGGTTGTCTCCGGCTCTTGAGAACGAGTGACAGTTTGACGAGGCCTCTTGTGATGAGGCGACTCCTCACGATCCTCGTAGGCCTCCTCATCGGGAGATCGTTCGCGACGATGTGACCCCCTTGATTCAGAATTCTTTTCAGCATATCGTCTTTTAGAGGCCACGTCCCGAGCATCTGTCAGAAGAGTCGACCTTGCTAAAATAAGAAGAGCCAATTAGTTCAAAATACATAAATAGTTCAACACGAATTATGTGAATGTACCTCGATCCTTGAGAACGTCATTGAATCGAGACGAACCTAATGTGACAAATTTGTCCCAATAGGGCTCCCACATGGTTCGGAAGGCGAGGGTTGCACCAACACAATGAGTCATCCTCTCTAGAAACAAAACTGTCCCTATAGCTTTCTTCCAGTTTTGCTCCGGAGTAAGAATAACTCCTCGAGCTTTGTCTGCTCTCTTCTCCCAGGTTTGATTAATGGTCCAGATGAATGGATAAGGTACCGATTGGACCAACCCAAATTGTCAGCTGCAAAGATTGGGTGTATACTGCTCAGCATAGGCATGGAAGAAAATGTTGCTTGCAATAGAAGAACCAGACAAAAAAGGGAGATCTCGACACGCCAAATCGGATGCCAGACCGGCAATCTCTCGAACTACTTGGATTTGCGAAAAGGAAAACCGAGTCAAGATTAAGGCCTTCAATGTCGAGAGGATGGAAAGGACACCATTTGAGTAGGGTCTCTCACCGTCAAACTACGTCTTTGTTAGTTAGATAAGCGATGTACTCTTCAACTGAGATTTTGGTGGACGAGTCTCGCTCTTTTTGCCCATTGATAATGGCATGAATAATCGGGAAGTAATTCTCCCCCCCAAAGTTGCACCAGCCAATATGGCACGCTCGACACGGTGGACTTTTCGTGAACAACAGACGAAAGCCCAAGGTACGCACAGGAGAGAATGATGGGCCTAAATTCGACGACTGCATCATCTTCCGTCCATTCAGCAAGGGTCACAACCCACAACAACATACCCATTGTAGGTCTCTTGGACTTGGTGGCGGAAACAAACTTGCAAAGCAAGTAAAGATAGAAACTAATGAGCTCTTCCTGAGGGATTTTTTCCCGTTTGGCTACGGCTGAGATAGTCGGTAAGATCAAGGCTCCATAAGAAGATGGAAGTTTATGCTCTTTTCTCGATAAATAGCTCTTCATCGTGGCATTTTGTTGTTTAAAAACCCTTAGAGGAAGTGAGAACTCGACAAGACTTGCTCACGATATAGCCAACACATCATACATAGTGATCAACATGTAGCCCTCCGAAAATTGGAATTGGTTCACGAAGGGGTTCCAAAAGTTGGTAAGTGCTGCGATGAAAGACCAATTCAAGTCGATCGATCAGGTGGACAACTTCGCCAACTTCTTAAGGCCTATCAAATCCCATGAATTGCCCATCACAGGGACCAAATGAGTGTTCACCCACTTTTTGAAATTCGGATGGGGCCATCTCGAGCCAACGTAATAAATTGGCGATCCTCCCGACGTTGCCACTAAGGAGAATGCCTTTGTTTAATGTGTTCGGAAAGTGGGTATCCATGACGTTGAGCTTGTCGGCAACAACAGGGGTGGCAATCAGACCCAAAGTGTAGAAAGGTCCCTCTTCAGTTTCGTCGTGTCGGACAAAGGGAATTTTATCCTCCGAAAGCACACTGAGAAGCTCCATTGTGAAAGTAGAGGAAGAAGTAAAAACTTCAGTGGCTAAGGAATGACAATTGCCTAGAAAATTCACTGGTTTGAGGAATTGTCTAGTGAATGGAAAAGTTGGGGATGTTGAACCCATGTTGCACATAAAATCAAGAACGATAAACTGGAGATTAGGAATGAAGGTTTAGAGAATGAAAGATTGCAAAGTGGTTGAAGTGCAGTAAATGACCACGACTTGGGTATTTATAAGAAGTGGAAAACCTTAGTCATGACTACTAAAGTGTCGCCGGCGGAAACTCGTCAAATCGCGTCGTTTCACATCACTAGACGAGTCCTTTTCTGGGGGCATCTGTTACCCGCATTAAATGCACATAATGATGAAATCACATAGCAGGTGTTGATTGGGTTGTCGTTACGAGAAACAAGGCGTCGTTACAAGAAATTAGGCGCTCCAAGACGTCAGGGAAGTCAGTAAAGCTGACATAGGAAAAGACAGATGGCACGTGAATACTTGAAGATCATGTTTCCAAATCTCGGAAAGAACAGATCGAGAATGGTTTTAGACATTCGGAAGGGTCTTCTTGGGAAGGAATGACTCGGGAAGTAGCCGATGAGTTAGGAGCATTCACCCACGACAATGCACGAGAAAACGTGGAGCAATTTACGGAGCACACGTCCGAAGTAAGAACGTGTGAGAGTTTTTCGGGGCACGACATTGAAGAAGAACGTGAGCTGCCTCAGAAATGGAGGACGTGGGGAGAGAACATGGCTATCTGGCCAGAAGAAAATCAAGTATAAAAGAGAGATCACTATAGGACAAATGACACACATCAACACCCATCATCGTCTTTGCTTTTACTCTGCAAGTTTTTATTCTCATAGTAGCATAGTTTTCTTTGTGCAAGACTTGAATTCGTCCTGTTTGCATTGATTATGACCTCAATAGATTCTTTTGAGTCAAGTGTAAACTCACGAGTTCTCTCTTAAGTTCAATTTCAGTTATTAATTCATTCCTTTACTTTATTCTTTCTTTATTTGTTATGATCATTCGATTTTCCACCTCTCGAATCTCGCATCCACGACCATTCGTTTCCCTAAAGAGAATTTCGAGAACACTTCTTTAGACCAACACCTTCAGGGCACCATCAACTTTCTTCATTTGGGGCTTATTCTTGTGGGGTTAACAAATTCGACTCGGTCTGTGAGCTTGAGCCAGAATTTTGTCCTAAACAGAGTTATAATTCGTTGATCCATGAGGTGTGGTCTATTTGGTAAACCGAGTATTGACTTGTACTCCAAGTCTTCAATTTATTCTTGGAACATTCGAAATTGTGGGTTGGAAAATATCCCTTGGTCACTCTCAGTCTCAAAGGGTTGAAACCCACAGTTAAAAGAACGGTGGAAAAGTTTCTCGTAAACAACAACATATTAATTTGTCAGAATTCATTTTCAACGGCTAATCTTTTACGTCATAATTGGCTGAAAATGCCCTTGATTGGAGTAAAATTTGGAAAATAGTCTGGATTATGTGCATGCAATCGACAATTCAGATGGAACGAAATTTGAAATGTCAGGTAAATGGCTTAGCCTGGCACTAACAACTAGGCGTATCTCTACTTGGTTGGGAAAAAACGAGTAAATTAGGCCCAAGAAAAATCTAGGCTTAGAAGCAAATTGGAATTCTAATATTTGGATGGATTAGGATTTTGTTTGGTAACAGTCAAGATCAAGCACTAATGAGTATTCTATGATATTGACTTTTGAGAATTAATTTTCTCATGAAGCATCGTCTTTTTTGAGTGTTTGTTTGCGGCATAAAGGGCAGTCCACTTTTTCAAAAGCATTTTGATTAATCCCAAGTGATTAGTGCCATAATGTTGGATTGTATACACGTAATGGTGATGAAAAGATAGGCTGTAAAGAAAAGAATAATAGAAGAGCATTATGATGATGACTACGATACATTGCGTGTCATTGTCTAAACATGTTGCCTTAAAGTGAAATTCGATGGTTTTATCATATGGTCGCTGCCACGGGCATCCCCAACTCGACCACATACTCATTAATATTACCAACCGAAAAACATAGCATTTGTATTCACATTTTTTAGCTTAAACTCACTTTTTTAAAGACAAAGGTCGATTTACTTTTATATTGAATTAAATTACATTCGCTATGCATAAAGACGGCATTATGCACATATCAGTTAAATTCAATTAACTTTGTAGATGTAAAGAGAAATTAGAGAATAAACCCACTTTTTTTATAAATTATAATTATTTTATATTTGGGACTTAATTACAGTTAAGACTCCTCACCCATTTCGATGGATGTATTAGTAGGGATTAGACCTACGAATTCTTTCTACAAACTAAATATGTGTTGCCAATTATGTCATAATTCGTTAGTGCGTAAGCTCTACTACAAGCAAATTACAATTTTGTCTTCTTTTTTTTTAATTACCCAATTTATACATTTTTATCGTATTATTAGATTACAAAATGATGATTTTTCATGGATTTTGAACTCATCTTTAGTTTTTTTAAAAATGAATAATAATTAAAAAAGTAATAAAAATATACAAAAAATTTAAGGAAGGAAGCTTTAGTGATTATATTTTTTTTAAAAAAAGGGAGGAATTAATCATGATTCTAACACGTAATGGAGTTGTGTTTAAAAGTGTAAATGCATGATCTCCAACACTAATGATTTCTGATGTGAGATGGAGAAGAAATTTGTATGGGAATGTTGGTGTGAAAATGGGGATTTCTTTTAATTCTCCTTAAAAATGTCGGAGGCTTTTTTGTCTCAGTGATTCGCGCATGCACGTGCGAGTGGGTCCGAATTTTCGTTACTATTACTTCTCCACACGGAAGGAAGAATGCTTTAAACCTCGTTTCGGGCATTATTTGCTTACTTTGTACACTGCCGCAAATTGGTTGCAATGCTTTCAAGAAATTCATTAAGGGGGCCGCCCAGAAAAACTGCAAGAATCTGTTCATTGCAAAAACAAAATTCACTAGAGTTTTATAATTGGGCACATTACATAAACTCTAATGATATCTATTATATTAATTCTGACTTACTTTGTTTTTAATAAGATTTGTGGGTTTATTTTGTAGAGTTTTCATGGATCTTAAAAAATCTTTATTTTTTACGGTTGTTTTTTCCTCAAAAATTTCTATTTTAAGTTTTTTAATAGATCTTACTATAGGTTGTGAATTTTTACATCGAAGATACGTCTTCAAATTGTTTTTTATGATAGTCATGTTTTTGTCTTTTTTTTTTGAAAATTGGATTTGTCCATGACGTGTTGTGGGTCAAACTTAGTTTGAACATAAATAATAGAGAAAATTGCACAAAATAGCCACATTTTAAAACTTTAATTAAGTATACCGAGCAAAGTATTGTTAATGCATTAGTAGGTTTTGAATTTTTACTTATGCCCATTTTAATCTATGCATGTGTAACTGTCTCTAATTTATACATTATCTTTACCGTAGTTCTCCCTATTTTTACTCCTTTTACTTAGCAATGAATTATCTTACTTTATTGTTGCGCTAAAATTTAGGAATTCCTTTTATTCCGGTTTAAAAAAATATACAGAATTCCTAGTAGGCTAATACATTTTTGGCAAATTGGTGTAAAACATAGAAATTTGGTGTCTTTCAATTATCTTCTTCTAAATTGTAGTTTCTATCAAGTTTCAATCAAGTTTCACAACTGTAATGTTAATTCTAACATTTGTTTTTTCAATACTTTCGTTTTGGTTTGTATCGAGTTTCGATCAAGGTCTACAAATAATTTTGAATTTCATATTGTAATTTCCACCGAGTTTCAATTAAGTTTCCATCAAGATTTATGAATGTGTTTAAGATTTTATATTTCAATTTTTTAAACTCACTCAGTGTAGCTTTTGTCAAGTTTCAATAGTATAAGTTAAGTGTTACAAATGTGGTTATAATCTTGGATTCCAATTTTTATCTTAACACCTATTAATTATAGAGTATTATATAGTCTTAAAAAGGCAACTCGTAATTCTTTTCAATTGCAGTTTTAATGAAGTTTTAATCTATAAAAAAAAAAGCATTAAAGTTTACAACTCAATATGAATAATGATAGTTTCAACCTAGTTTCAAAGACATTTCAATCTATAAAACGTCCATGAAACCCTTAATTATTAGCAAAGTTTTGGTCGAGTTTCAATTGAATTTCAGTAAGAATTTACTCTAACAACTTTGAATAATTAAGGGTTTGTGGGATTAGTCCAAGTTTTCAACTTTAAATTTGTTTTTTTTCCATGTTTTCAACACATGTTTTGATATATCAATTTATTTTGACATATCAATTTTAATTTTTCTTACTTCTGTTGATTTATCAATGTATGTTTAATTAAAAGTTTCGAAATTTATTTTGATTGAAATAAAAATAATATACAAATAGGAATTTTAATGTAGTTAAAATTCTGGCGGGAGGGATATCCTTTATTATAGGTAGTTTTACCCAGATTTTTCTCTAATTAGCATCTGGTTATTTGGTTTCAATTTGGCTAGTTTCACAATTTTTTTCTCTTTGTTTTGGACATATGTGCATTTTGTTTGAAAGTGGGGGGTAGTTGTAGAATATGTTTACATCCGGTGGTCTATTATGTAACTAACCAAAATAATGAGAATATGAGTAATTAACAAGGCCAATTACAAAGATAAGCCCAACAACTTCTTTAATATGGAACTTCCGAACAAGACCTTTTTGTCCCTTATATACGCCAATATCTTACTTTCTACAGGAAGGTTGCCGAATCATTATTTCTTTTTTAACAATTTAGTCCCTATTTCTTTGTTTTTGGTTTTTCTTGTTTTCTTCTTACTTTTCATTTTTTTATTTTTAAATTTATTCGGTTTTTATAGCGTTAATTTGTTTTTTTGTAGTTGTTTACATGTTGTCTTTTTTGTTGTTTTTTATAATATATAGGAAAAATGACAACCGAAAATATTTTCTTGTTGTTTTTAACCTGTTTTGTCTATAAGTTTTATTTGGTCTATTTTTAGTTTTAAAATTTTATTTTTTTTCATATTGTTTTTTTAATATATAGGAAAAATGACAATAGAAAAAAAGTACAAAATATTGAATAAAAAACAAAAGAAAACTCAATAAAAACTCTTTGCGAAACAAAAACAATATTGTATACATAAAACCAAACCAAAAAAAATAATTGAAAACATAAAATGTGTTTTTTTTTGAAAAATAAATAAAAAATTTTAAAAAACCAGAAGACAACAAAAAAATAGAAAAGACAAAACCTATGCATTTTTATGATTGTTTTGGTTTTTAAATTTTTTTTTTATGTTTTAAAGTTTTATTTGGTTTATTTTTAGTATTGAATTGTTCTTTTAACTTTTTGTTATCTTATCGTTTTCATTGTTTTTTTAATATCAAGGAAAAATGATAAAAAAATCACAAAAAACTAAATAAATAATTTTAATCATGAAACAAAAAATATTGTATATAAATGAAAACCAATTGAAAACTAACAAAACCAAAGAAAAAAATAAAACAAAAACCAATGTTTTTTTAAAAATTAAATAAAAACTTTGAGAAAAAAAATCAAAAGACAACCATAAAATAGAAAAGACAAAATCCATGTATTTTTATGAATTACAACTTTTTATTTTTTTTTACAATATTTTCATAATTTTGTGAGTGAAAATTTTATTTGTTTTTCATGTGGTTTATTTTGATTATTTTTCATTTTATACAAAATAATAAAAAAAAAAAGGAAAAACCTAACAAAATACTTAAGGAAAAAAAGTAATGAAACAAAGGACTGAATGTGTAAAAAAATAAAACGTGAGGACCTAAATTATAAAAGTAAAAAAAATAGTTTCGTGCGGAGGTTTCAAATGATGATGTCTTGCTCACGACGCAAACCAAAAATGGTTTCTGCATAAGGAACAAAGAAAAATGGGGAAATGGAGTATACTATGTAATTTATCCTATTTAATGATGAGCCCAATTCAATAACAAGTCATAATTGGTTTAATAGAAACTCTTTTAGGACTATAAGGAAGAAAATATTATCGCATTATAATATCCACAGTGTGATCTTATAAATATTATTTCATCACATCGTTGAATTCAAGTTCTACATTTGAAAAGAGAAAGATACTAATTAATCAAATTAAATCATTAATCATAGAGAAAAAGGTTAATTATGAGTAATGATTATGTATAGAATTAGGATCATTTAACTCTTCCTCCTCAATTGCAATGATCCTCTAATTAAAGAATAGTGAAATTAATCAATTAGAGGTAGATTTTTTGAAACATATAGGGCTGTCTTCCCCAAAATATATCAAAATATACATTTCATATATGAACTAGAACGATCATTGATGCTGAAAACCTCTTCAAAAGCCTCTCTTACAAAGGAATAAGAAGAAGAGTGCGGGAGTTTGCAAAAAACAATTGTCCAATTTTAAGTCAGCAAAGAGACTGAGCTTTTGTAAATTTTGTGAGGAGTGAAAACGTACGTCGAACTAAGGCACAGAGCTCTATTTATAGATTTTAGCTTAGATAGGAATTTGCTTGAAAATTATACGTATGATCATATGGTATTCTCCCCTTATCATACGTCCAAAATTGTTCCCTTCCTCTTACTTTCTATCCCTCTAATCAAACGTAGCATTAAATTAACGGGTTCAACTAGAGTTAAACTTGATTTCTAAGGCTTAATACACTTAGTGGTTTAATGGAATATTTGAGCCCAAGAAAAAGATTCTTAAATTAAGATTACTAATTATGATTTTGTGATAAAAAAAAATATATATGATGTTTTTCCAAATTTATCATGATTTGCTATAAATAACATACATTCATATATACGTACATCGATACATAAACTTATCATGGGATTAAAAGATACATATGTAAGCTTTGGTGTAGTTGATTTACATTTTTTAAGTAACACTTTTTTAATAAATTATTGTATTTGTACCCATTAAAAATAGAATTTGCAATTGCTTAGTATTGAAATAAACATTTTAAAAAACACTTTTAAATTTAAGCTTTAGGAATAAAGGTAACAACTTAAGCCACATTTCCTTGTTCAATGAACAACGTGCAATATTAAAATGAATTAATCGTATAGACTAAAAGTATCAAAAGGAAAGCGAAGTGATTAGCCCTAGATTATGCCTAAATAGCCTAAATTCGTATAAGTAATTATGCACCCTTGTCCCCTATTTTTGAAGCAACAAACAAGAAAGGACTCTCTAAAATCAAAAGAAAAACAGTATATTACCATGATAATCATTTCACCAACATTTTCTTTTTTCTGCTTCAACCAAATTCAGCCTGGTTTTTCCTTGAGGATTAGCAAATAACATTCTCTAGTATGGGAAATAAATAATTTGAGGGAAAGAAACTCAGAATTAAATTGCCACTACCTCATCCCAGATTTTTTTTGGTAAAAAAAATCAAAGAATTATATTGCCAAAAACTGCAAGATATTCAAGGTGTACAGGGCTAAAGGTAAGTAATTTTTCTAATAGCACTCTTACCGAGCTCTAACTCAAATCTAGATGAGAGATAAAGAAACCATTAAAAAGAAAACTACCAGTAGCAAAAAAACAAACTATACATCAATCAATACCAAGCTAAGAGACAACAAACAACATCTAAGTATCACAAATCAGAAAACTTTAGAGATAAACTTCCTCTAATTTTTTTGCTCCAAACTGGAATAAGAAGGTTGCGACAGCTTTATTCCGTACCCTCCATGTCCAATATATCATAGCTGTAAACATGACTCTTCTTCGCCTACTAGATCTCGATTTGCCTTTAGCCTTGCGGGGGAACCAGCTAACTTCTCGCCTTCATGAACAAATGGAACGTTGGATCCTGGAGTAATTCAACATGCTTCTCCAAACAGAGTATGTAAAAGGGCACTCAAAAAATAGATGATCAATGGTTTCAGGGGCATTAGAACAAAGAATACAAGTATCATCTGAA